>CAUYUJ010022638.1:104416-119416 GCA_963575745.1 Prorocentrum cordatum | reverse complement strand
AAGCTGTTCCAGCGCCCGAGCTATCCCGGCATAGCTACGGGCCAGCGGCGCCATGGCCGCGTTGGTACACTGAGCGGCGGTGCCCTGCAGGAGAGTGACCGTGGCCATCGTCGTGCACAGCGCGGCTAGCCCAGAAGGTTCACGTCCAAACTGTCAACCGCGGCACCGATCCTCCTCCTCTCCCCCCTCCCCCTCCTCCTCCTCCTCCTCCTCCTCCTCCTCCTCCTCTGAGGTCAGATCCCCAACCCGCTGACCCCGCATACCCAGGCAGTGAGTCCACTCGGCCTTCCCAGCGCGGGCTCGCACGACCCTGCCGGGGCTTGCGCGTGGGGCGCCGGCGGGCCGACCTCCTCAGTGCACCGCGAAGTCGGCATGTCTGGCAT
Organism: Prorocentrum cordatum; assembly: GCA_963575745.1. NCBI lineage: Eukaryota > Dinophyceae > Prorocentrales > Prorocentraceae > Prorocentrum > Prorocentrum cordatum. Next base: position 119,033 of record CAUYUJ010022638.1, on the reverse strand, counting down.
CCAGTAGAACCCTGGCTGCCCGAGCCCGAAGGCTCATCTGGCGCCGCATTGGCTCGGGGCTTACGCCCGTGGAGCCACCCTCCCCGTCGGCAGCGCGTCCCGTAGTGCAGGTCGTGGTCGTGGTTGCCCATTTCCGGCAGCGGGCGCAGGGGGTGCGACTCGTCCCTTCCCGTGCCCCTTGCTGGCCTTCGCGGCTGGCGGCGTCTTCCCCGTTCCCCCTTAGGCTGGGGCTCGCCGCGGGGCCCGCGGGGCGCGCGCGTGCCTGCATCGCCGGTCCGGCTGCCGATGGCGCGGGATCCGCGCCAAGTCAGCCCTTGGCCGAGCGGCCGCCGTCCACGGACCCGGCTCGTTTGCGCCCCGCCGAGGATGACGGCGGCAGCGTGCGCCGCGAGACCCCGGGGCCCCATCGCCGCGCTGCTCCCCCCCCCCCCGTGCGAGCGCAGTTCAGGCCGGCCGCGGTCTGCAGGCGTAATCCTGCTGGTTCGAGCTTCGCGGCTGCAGAGCCAAAATGGGCAAACCCAGAAGCCCCATTTCCCGCCGCGCATGACCTGCAGTCTCAAACACCAGACTGTGCAATCTGGGAGCAGTTGGATTTCCACAAGTGGGTCTCTGAGTAGGCCGCTGGAGGGGCTGGAGGGCTCCGCGACGTCGCCAATGTTCAGACGGGGTTCCAGCACCTCGGAGGCCAAGAGCCGCCGGCGGGACTGTCAGAAGGAAGCGGGGGAGGTTCAGAAAGAGTGGAGCAGGCGGTGGAACGTAGGAACGTGGCGCAGGGGCCTGGACTGGTCCCCAGATCCTGGGCCACGCCCTGAGCGCCCATCTGTTCAGCGCGTGAGGAAAATCCGGGACCCCTTCCCGAAGGCCACTGGGATGTCTTTCTGTATGATTCGACCCCGTCAGCTTTGCCAGCGCTGTGCTCTGTGATGCAGCTCTTGAAGTTTTTTTTGGTGTCCTGGTGGCGGTCGAGGAGGCGGCCGAGTGGCAGATGATCTCTTCGAAGGTAGCCTTCATGGCCGCGGGGCTGGGCGGCAATCGCCCCGTAGCTTTGATTCGCGTGCTCGCTCGAGTCCAGGCGCGGCTGCGCCGACCGATGGCTCGCGGGTGGGGATCTCGGAATGATCGGGCTGATTTCTGGGCCACCAGAGATAGGTCGTGCGAGCGGGCGGTCCTGCAGGATGCTGCCTGGTCGGAATGGGTTAGCACTGAGGCGAACGGGTCAGCTACGGGAGCTTTGGTCTCTTGTATGATATTACTCGGTCTGGTTGAAGCCTTTGAGCAAGTGGGCCATCGCTGGCTTCTGGAAGCGGCGCGTGCTACTGGATTCCTATTCTGGCAGCCCAAGATGAACATTGAACGCTTTGCTCACTCCGCTGGTCCGTATTGTGACATTGGTTTGCCTGCGCGTTCGTGGCCTCTAGGGGCCTCTTGGGGGCCGTTTGGGGGTGTCTCGGAGTTTCTTTTTGGGCCTATTTGGGGATTCGCAGAGCCTCCGGGGTTCGAATTTGTTGTTCGTGCTCCCCCTTTTGGGCCCCTCTTAGGGCCCCTTTGGGCGATCTTGGTCGCCTCTGGGGCCTTTGTGGGGCCGTCTTGGACCATCTGAGGGCGCTCCCAGGGGCTTCTCGGGCATTCTTGGGGCGGTCTTGGGGGCCTATGGGGCCGTCTTGGTCCATCATGCCGCCGTTTTGGGAGCCCCTTGGGTTGTGTTGGGGCGGTCTTGGAGGCCCCTTGGGCCTTCTTGGCGCGTTGGAAGGCCGCAAGGGCGAGAACGCTGACAACACCCATAAACACTGGAAGATCAATTATTTTGGACTTGGGGGGCTCCTTGGAAGCCTCTGGCGCGTTGGGGGCATCGAGGGCCATCGAGGGGCCATGTTGGGCCGCCTTGGGGCGCCGTTGGCTTCGGGTCGTAGGGCCTGCCACCTGTTTGTCGACTCATCGGGCCGCTCCTGGACGGTTCCAGGGGCACCCGGGCCCGCGCCCAAGAGAACCAGCATCTTCGGCCCGGACTTGCCGGGAGTTGCCCGGGGCATCTTTCGCCCCGGGACTCGGGGCCCCCGGGGGCCGCCGCCGCGCGCGCGCGAAGTAGAATTTGCCGGCCCAGCGGGCCAGAGGCGCGTTGAGATATCCGTTGGCAAGTTCACGATGTTCTAGTTCGCGCGCGCGCGGCGGGCCCCCTGGGACCCCGGAGCGAAAGATGACCCGGGCAACTCCCGGCAGGTGGTCCGGGCCTGAGATGCCGGGTCGGCTGGGCGCGGGGCCCCTGGGAACCGTCCAGGAGCGGCCCAGTGAGTCGACGAATGCGCAGTTGGCAGGCCCTGCGGCCAGGAGCCACTGGCGCCCCAAGGCGGCCCGAGATGGCCTCGCGATGACCCTCGACGGCCCCAACGCGCCCCCCGAGGCAAAATTCATTGATTTCAGGTTGTTTGAATTTTTCAGCGTTCTCGCCCTCTCGGCTTTCCGACGCTCCAAGAGGGCCCAATGGGCCTCCAAGACCGCCCCAACACATGCCGAGGGGCTCCCAAGATGGCCCCACGATGGCCCCAGAAGGCCTTAAGACGGCCCAAGAGGCGGCCGCGCGGGCCCAACAACGCCCCGAGACGGCCCCAAGAGAGGCCAGAGACGCTCCCGGATCGCCCCGAACCGCCCAAGATGGCCTCGAGACGGCCCAAGGATGCCGCCACGACGGCCCAAGATGCGTCTCAGAGGCCTCCCAAGAGGTCCCTGCGAGAAAAAAATTATGGACTTCCCTGGGTTTTTGGAGGTTTTCAGCCGTGTCGCTTTTCCGGCTTCCCGACGCTCCGAGAGGGCCCGAGAGGCTTCCAAGACCGCCCCAACACAGCCCGGGAGGCTCCCAATATGGCGCCACGATGGCCCCAAACGGCTCCAAGTTGGCCCAAGAGGCGGCCACGCGGGCCCAGGATGGGGCCTTCGCTGGAGTTCCTCATGAGGCCACGATCCTCGTGTGGGGTCTGCCGAACTGGGTGCGGCGTCGCCGTGCCGACGTGGGCAGCCGCGATCCCTGCAGGAAGCGCAGGGGTCGCACGACCGTGCGCCCTCCCTCGTCCGCTGCAGCCGACCTCCTGCTCCCACCTCTGCTGCTATCAGGGCGCTCTGCTGGGGTAATTCGCAATTCTTGGGCACTGTCCTCTCTCGGCGCCGCCGTGGGGCCAGGTCGGCACAGCGTGCTCGGACATGTACTTCCGGGAACTGAACGTCACTGGCGCGTGGGCGGACGGCGAGCAGGCTGGGGGCTTCCGCTTCTGCGCCGACGAGGCCGACGAGGCGCCTTCGGGGGAAGAGAGCCCCGCCCCAGGTCTTCCGTCACAGCCCCGAGCTATCAGGGCAGGGGGTGGTCAGGGAGATTTCCTGATTCGGTCTCCCGCTGTCGCTGATTGCACTCAACTCAAGTTTTCCTGGATCGCATTCTGCCCCATGTAAGTGCTGCCCAACACTCTCCTGAAACAGGAGCTAGTCTGGATCAAACGGGCAACGGTTTTAGCAGATCGCACTTGGGGACGCCAAGCAGGGCCCTACCAGGACCAGGCCTATCCCAGATAACTCCCGTGCACGATTCCTGGAAGTGACACACACATAGCACCAGCCCCCGTGAGTCTAGATCCCGGCCGACGTCTGAAGTCGAGGAACGAACAACGGGCATACACAAACGTTCGGAGTTTTGCGCGGACTTCCTGGAGGAACGAACAGACGGCTCGAGCCTAAACTTTGGGAGCTCCGCGCGGATCTCTTGGCTCGGCGCTGGGCCCTCCTCCCGCGCGCCAGGGATGGGTGTCCAACGCCGACGAGGAGCCTTCGGGGGAGAGCCCCGCCCCAGGCCTTCGGGAGGGGTCATCAGTAGCACCAGGACCTGTGAGATCCCAGTCTCGCCTGGTCCTGATTCCAGTCGTGGTCCTGATTCCTGATTCCAGTCGAGGTCCTGATTCCAGTCGAGGTCCTGATTCCAGTCGAGGTCCTCATGCCAGTCGAGGTCCTGAGCAGCAGGGCGCCGGGTCCGGAATCCAGTCGAGGTCCCCTGAGATCTCGTCGTCGCACTTTTTCACACCGGGCTTTGTCGCCCAGTTTCGGGCCCCGGGGCCACCGCAGATCGCTCAGTCTCAAACAGTGCCACAGAAGGATGGGGTCTGGGGTTCCAGTAGCTGTTCTTGGCGATGCCGCATTTTTTTCGCAAAGTCGGATCGTCTGACGTCGTTTGGAAGGGGGCACCAATGGCGTTTTCTCAAAACATGGCTTGATTTGATTTGGTCGAGCTTAGAGGGTGCTCAAGTGGGATGTAGTGAAGTTTATCCAGAGTGGGTTCGTGGGATTTAGTAGGATTTGGTGGGGTTGCAAGTGGGGTCCGGTGATATTTATGAGTTTAATGAAATTTAGTGTGACGTAGTAGCGTGCGACTACGTGGCGCTCCCATGCCTGGCCGCCTAAACTAGCACCTTCAAGTCTACATTCCAGCCGAGGTCTGACATCGAAGAAGAAAACCAACGCCATGACCATTAACTTTCGGAGCTCCGCCTGGATTTCCTGGCTGCGCCTCCGGCGCCACCCCTGGCGCGCTCCGTGCGCCAGGGAGAGGGGTCCAGCGCCGATCCAAGAATCCCGCGCGAACCTCCAACAGTTCATGTGTATGCAGTTTCTTTTCCTTTTACGTTCTGGGTCCCGTGGAGGGCCCCAGAAGTTGCAAAACGGCGAAAATCTCCAGACTGCGTCTCTTGCATTACCCTTTATGCTGGCGAAGAGGGGTCCAAGGCGGCGGGGCTTCTCAGAAGCCCTCCGGCCTTCAGAGGTTTCTGTGCCTTCGGGGAAGGCTTGGGAAACTTCTCAGAAGGCCGCGGGGCTTCCGAGCCTTCTGAGAAGGCCCGCCCCCTCCCATCTCACCCCCCATGGCTGGCCGCGCCGACTGGCGCGCTCCGCGCGCCAGCGAGGGTCCAGCGCCGAGGAGGCGCCTTTGGGGGAGAGCCCCGCACCAGTCAAGGGGGAATGCCTTCTCGGTGCCCATGATGGTCCGACGACGGCGACGACGTCGACATCGAGGTCGGCCCGCCACGGGCAGGCCGTCAACGGTCGGGCAGCCCGCGGCCGGCATGAGTCTGGGGCCCACGCGCCTCGCCACGGAGCCCGCAGACGGGGCGGGGCCCGTGATACCCTTTGTTTGTGTGGTTACGGCATGGCTTTCTCGCTGGATTTCCTAGCGATTGGAACGCTACCGATCATCAGCTTACTCATCATGTATGTTCATCGTATTCTTTATTTCCCATTGTGAGTCCGGTGACTGGCGGTATTGTTATGGCGCAGACGCTCCACAGTAAAAATCAGTGTGTAGCAGCCTCATTCCTTCTGTGGCGACCTTACCAGAGATTTTCATTGTGCGGGATCTGCAGTGGCCTCCACACTAAAATTTATCCCAACCATCCTGTGGTGTTGGGTCCTCGTTTTGAACAGACAGCGCCCGCGTCCTCCCGCTGCCCCCCTCCCTCTCCCCATCATCAGCATCCCATCATTAGCATCACCGTCACCATCATCATCGTCATCATCATCATCATCATCATCATCATCATCATCATCATCATCATCATCATCATCATCATCATCATCATCACCATCAGCACCATCATCATCAGTTCGGCACACCCCTCACACGGTTCGTGGCCCCATAGGGAGCCCCACCGAAGGCCCCAGTGGCTGCGTCCTCATGCGTCGTCGCCACCCTTTACAGCACACCCCTCACAGGGTTCGTGGCCCCATAGGGAACCCCACCGAAGGCCCCAGTGGCTGCGTCCTCACGCGTCGCCGCCATCCAATTCGGCACACCCCTTACACGGTTCGTGGCCCCATAAGGAGCCCCTCCGAAGGCCCCAGTGGCTGTGTCCTCATGCGTCACCGCCACCCATTACGGCACACCCCTCACACGGTTCGTGGCCCCGTAGGGAGCCCCACCGAAAGCCCCAGTGACTGCGTCCTCATGCGTCATCGCCACCCAATTCGGCACACCCCTCACACGGTTCGTGGCCCCGTAGGGAGCCCCACCGAAGGCCCCAGTGGCTGCGTCCTCATGCGTCACCGCCACCCATTACGGCACACCCGTCACACGGTTCGTGGCCCCATAGGGAGCCCCACCGAAGGCCCCAGTGGCTGCGTCCTCATGCGTCACCGCCACCCATTACGGCACACCCCTCACACGGTTCGTGGCCCCATAAGGAGCCCCACCGAAGGCCCCAGTGGCTGCGTCCCCATGCGTCACCGCCACCCAATACGGCACATTCCTCACACGGCTCGTGGCCCCATAGGGAGCCCCACCGAGGGCCCCAGTGGCTGCGTCCTCACGCGTCATCGCCACCCATTGCGGCACTCCCCTCACACGGTTCGTGGCCCCATAGGGAGCCCCACCGAAGGCCCCAGTGGTTGCGTAGTATCTATGATGCCTGCCATGGGTACCACATCGCCCATCAGTCCGTGAGGTTGAAATGGGTCTCAACCGACTACGAATCTCAGTTCTCGGACACACGCGTCAAAGTGGATGGTACACTCATTCTTTGGAGTTAAATGGTTCCTCACTAATGACATCTCGTATGTGCCTCGCAGTTTGATCATCTCTCCTTCGCAAGTTTTGTATTTCAAGTTGCTAATTTGTGTTCTCTCTCGCATGTGTTCTTCCTCTTGACCTGAGCGTGGTTGGTGTATTTTGTCACGTGTGGCGACCGTTGAAAGACATACGGATCCTAGCTTGTCCCCCCCGGGGAAAAAACCCTAGTGGTTGCGTCTTCATGCGTCACCGCCACCCATTACGGCAAACCCCTCGCACGGTTCGTGGCCCCGTAGGGATGTCCACCCAAGGCCCCAGTGGCTGTGTCCTCATGCGCCACCGCCACCCAATTCGACACACCCCTTACACGGTTCCTGGCCCCACAGGGAGCCCTAACGAAGGCCCCAGTGGCTGCGTCCTCGTGCGTCACCGCCACCCATTACGGCACACCCCTCGCACGGTTTGTGGCCCCATAGGGAGCTCCACCGAAGGCTCCAGTGACGGCGTCCTCGTGCGTCGCCGCCACCCATTACGGCGCACCACTCACACGGTTCTTGGCCCCGTTGGGAACCCCACCGAAGGCCCCAGTGGCTGCGTCCCCATGCGTCACCGCCACCTCATTCGGCACGCCCGTCACACGATTCGTGGCCTCATAGGGGGCCCCGCCGAATGCCCCAGTGGTTGCGTCCTCATGCGCCACCGCCACCCAATTCGGCACACCCCTCACACAGTTCGTGGCCCCACAGGGAGCCCCACCGAATGCCCCAGTGGCTGCGTCCTCATGCGTCGCCGTCACCCATTACAGCACACCCCTCACACGGTTCGTGCCCCCATAGGGAGCCCCACCGAAGGCCCCAGTGGCTGCGTCCTCATGCGTCACCGCCACCGATTACGGCACACCCCTCACACGGTTCGTGGCCCCATATGGAGCCCCACCGAAGGCCCCAGTGGGTGCGTCCTCATGCGTCACCGCCACCCATTACGGCACACCCCTCACACGGTTCGTGGCCCCATAGGGAGCCCCGCCGGAGGCCACCTTGGTTGCGTCCTTATGCGTCACCGCCACCCAATTCGGCACACCCCTCACACGGTTCGTGGCCCCAAGCCCCAGTGGCTGCGTCCTCATGCGTCACCGCCACCCAATTCGGCACACCCCTCACACGGTTCGTGGCCCCATAGGGAGCCCCACCGAAGGCCCCAGTGGCTGCGTCCTCATGCGTCACCGCCACCCATTACGGCACACCCCTCACACGGTTCGTGCCCCCATAGGGAGCCCCACCGAAGGCCCCAGTTGCTGCGTCATCACGCGTCACCGCCACCCAATTCGGCACACCCTTCACACGGTTCGTGGCCCCATAGGGGGTTCCACCGAAGGCCCCAGTGTTCCATAGGGAGTCCCATCGAAGCCACCAGCCGGAGTGCCTGCAAGTGCTCCATACGGAGTGCTCCGCCGTCGGCTCATACAGCGCTTCGTGGCCCCAAGGGAGTTCCACCGAAGCCTCCAATGGGACCGCCCGCGTGCGTCCCACACATTAAATTTGGCATTCCACCCACCCACTACTGCCTGTCGTGGCCACATGGGGAGCTCCATCGACGGCCCCAGTGCTACCGCCCGCATGCGCTCCCCCCCACCCAGTGCAGCGCTTCGTGGTTCCATTGGGAGCTTCACCGAAGAAAATGTTCACAATTGCGGTGCCCACGGCTGCATATGGTTGGGTCTTTCGCCAGGATAGTTCCCAACCATCTTGTGGTGTTGGGTCCTCGTTTTGAAGAGGCATCGCCGCGCGTCCCTCCTCCTCCTCCTTCTCCTCCTCCTCCTCCTCCTTCTCCTCCTCCTCCTGCTGCCCCCCTCCCTCTCCCCATCATCAGCATCCCCATCATGAGCATCACCGCCACCATCATCATCATCATCATCATCATCATCATCATCATCATCATCATCATCATCATCATCATCATCAGCATCATCATCATCAGTTCGGCACACCCCTCACACGGTTCGTGGCCCAATAGGGAGCTCCACCGAAGGCCCCAATGGCTGCGTCCTCATGCGTCACCGCCACCCATTACGGCACACCCCTCACACGGTTCGTGGCCCCATATTGGGCCCCACCGAAGGCCCCAGTGGCTGCGTCCTCATGCGTCACGGCCACGCATTACGGTACACCCCTCACACGGTTCGTGGCCCCATAGGGAGCTCCACCGAAGGCCCCAATGGCTGCGTCCTCATGCGTCACCGCCACCCATTACCGGGACACCCCATCACACGGTTCGTGGCCCCATAGGGAGCTCCACCAAAGACCCCGATGGTTGCGTCCACATGCGTCACCGCCACCCAATTCGGCACACCCATCACACGGTTCGTGGCCCCATAGGGAGTTCCACCGGAGGCCCCAAAGGTTGCGTCCTCATGCGTCACCGCCACTCATTACGGGACACCCCTCGCACTGTTCGTGGCCCCATAGGGAGTTCCACCAAAGGCCCCAGTTGCTGCGTCCGCATGTGTCACCGCCACCCATTACGGCACACCCTTCACAAGGTTCGTGGCCCCATAGGGAACTTCACCGAAGGCCCAAGTGGATGCGTTCGTATGCGTCACCGCCACCCAGGACAGCGTTTCGCGGCCCCATAGGGAGCTCCACCGAAGGCTCCAGTTGTAGTGTCCGCGTGCGTCACCGCCACCCAGGACAGCGTTCCGTGGCCCCATAGGGAGCTCCACCGAAGGCCCCAATGGCTGCGTCCTCATGCGTCACCGCCACCCATTACCGGGACACCCCATCACACGGTTCGTGGCCCCATAGGGAGCTCCACCAAAGACCCCGATGGTTGCGTCCACATGCGTCACCGCCACCCAATTCGGCACACCCATCACACGGTTCGTGGCCCCATAGGGAGTTCCACCGGAGGCCCCAAAGGTTGCGTCCTCATGCGTCACCGCCACTCATTACGGGACACCCCTCGCACTGTTCGTGGCCCCATAGGGAGTTCCACCAAAGGCCCCAGTTGCTGCGTCCGCATGTGTCACCGCCACCCATTACGGCACACCCTTCACAAGGTTCGTGGCCCCATAGGGAACTTCACCGAAGGCCCAAGTGGATGCGTTCGTATGCGTCACCGCCACCCAGGACAGCGTTTCGCGGCCCCATATGAAGTTCCACCGAAGGCTCCAGTGGCAGTGTCCGCGTGCGTCACCGCCACCCATGACAGCGTTTAGTGGCCTCATAGGGAACTCCACCGAAGGCTCCAGTGGCATGGTCCGCATGCGCTACCGCCACCCAGGACAGCGTTTCGTGGCCCGCATGCGTCACCGCCACCCATGATAGCGCTTATTGGCCTTATAGGGAGCTCCACCGAAGGCTCCAGTGGCAGGGTCCACATGCGCTACCGCTACCCAGGACAGCGTTTCGTGGCCCGTTAGGGGGCTCCACCGACGGCTCCAGTGGCAGGGTCTGCATGCGTCACCGCCGCCCAAGACAGCGCTTAATGGCCCCATAGGGAGCTCCACCGAAGGCTCCAGTGGCAGTGTCCGCATGCGCTTCCGCCACCCAGGACAGCGTTTCGTGGCCCCATAGGGAGCTCCACCGATGGCTCCAGTGGCAGTGTCTGCATGCGTCACCGCCGCCCAGGACAGCGTTTCGTGGCCCCATAGGGAGCTCCACCGAAGGCTCCAGTGGCAGTGTCCGCATGCGCCACCGCCACCCAGGACGGCGTTTCGTGGCCCCGTAGGGAGCTCCACCGAAGGCTCCAGTGGCAGTGTCCGCATGCGTCATCGCCACCCAGGACAGCGTTTCGTGGCCCCATAGGGAGCTCCACCGAAGGCTCCAGTTGTAGTGTCCGCGTGCGTCACCGCCACCCAGGACAGCGTTCCGTGGCCCCATAGGGAGCTCCACCGAAGGCTCCAGTGGCAGGGTCCGCATATGTCCGGGCCACCGATTTCGGCGCACCCCTCGCACGCTTCGGTTCCCCACAGGGAGCTCCACCGAAAGTGGTACCCACAACGCGGCACTCGCAGCTACACATGGTTGGGTCCTTCGTCAGGCTTATTTTTTTGCAGCCTTTGCCAGAAGGATTCCTTTTGGGGCGGCCTTACAAAAAAAATCACTGTGGGGGGAGCTGCAGTGGCGGCATCTTGTACCCAGGATAGCTAAAGAGGGAAACAGGACAACAGGAAAGCAGGGACAAAACTTACGTTTGCACAGCTAAAATTGCAAACATGCTCGGCATACTTGTGACTGTCTGTATTTTCACAGTGCAGACGCTCCACAAATGAAATACTTTGTAGTAGCCTTTACAGAAAGATTCCTTTTGCGGCGACCTTGCAAACGGATCTTCATTGTGCGGGATCTGCACTGGCCTCCACGTTACAAATTTTTCTGTAGCAGCCTTTACAAAAAAAAGGCTTCCTTTTGTGGCGGCCTTGCAAAAGGATTTTAAATTCGGTGGGATCGGCAGTGGCGGCACCTTGATCCCAGGAAAGCTACAGAGGAAAGCATGAGTAAACAGGAACAACCGTGTTTTCATTGGGAAAAGTAGGAGCAGCTAGGATGACCCTTGATTGTCGGTATTTTTATGGTGCAGTCGCTCCACATTTAAAATCCGTGTATAGCAGCCTTTACAAAAGGATTCCTTTTGTGGCGACCCTATGAAAGGATTGCAAGTGTGGGGCATCTGCAGTGGCCTCCACATTTAGAATCCTTTCGTAGCAGCCTGCGCAAAAGGGGTTTATTTGGTGGCGGTCATGCACAGTGGTTCTAATTGCGGGAGGATCTGCAGTGGCGGCACCTTCAGCCCAGGAAACCTGTGAGTGCTCTGCACCATAGCAAGTACCTGCAGTCACGTGAGTGTTTTGTGAAAAAATACCTACCGTCCCAGGTCTTCTTCGTTTTTTTTCTCATGTTTCCATGTGAGTCCACAGGCTTTGTCCTGTTTTCCCTGTGTTTCGTGCTGCCCTCTTTAGCTTGTAAACCTTTTGTAAGCCATTATAAATGGAAACCACAATGAAAATCCTTTTGACTCGTAGCCGTGTGACCCCCACCACAATGGAAACCATTTTGTAAGGCCGCCAGACAAGGAATCCATTTTGTACAGGCTGCTATGAGAGGGTTTTAATTGTGGAGGCCACTGCAGATCCCCCACTCTTGAAATCCTTATATAAGGTCGCCACAAGCCGATTCCTTTCTGTAAAGGCTGCTACACAAGGATTTGATGTGTGGAGCGTCTGCACCATGAAAATACCGACAATCAAAGATCTTCCCAGCTTTGCCTTATTTTCCCTGTGAAGACACCGACTTGTTCCTGTTTTTTCATGTTTTCCTTTCTGGTTCCTTGGGCTCAAGGTACCGCCATTGCAGATCCTCCTACACTTAAATCCTTTTGTATGGCCGCCACACAAGGAATCCCTTTGTACAGGTTGCTATGAATGGACTTTCATTGTGGAGGCCACTGCAGATCCCCCACACTTGCAATCCGTTTGTAAGATCGCCAAGGGATCTTTTTTTTTAAGGCTGCTATACACTGACTTCAAGTGTGGAGCGACTGCGCCATAAAACTACAGACAGTCACAGGTCTTTCTAGCTTTTTCTTACTCTTCCTAGTGAAGACATTGTTTTTGATGTTCCCCTTGTTTTTCTTGTTTTCCTTTTTAACTTTCCTGGGATCAAGTTGCCGCCACTGCCGATCCCACCGCAATTAAAATCCTTTTGTAAGGCCGCCACAAAAGGAATCCATTTTGTACAGGTTGCTACGAATGGATGTTCATTGTGGAGGCCGCACTTGAAATCCGTTTGTAAGGTCGCCACATAAGGAATCTTTTGTAAAGGCTTCTACACACGGATTTTAATTGCGGAGCGTCTGCGCCATGAAAATACCGTCAGTCACAGGACTTCCTAGCTATTTGCAATGTGATAACACAAGCTTTTTTGCTTACCGTTTTTTAAAACTTGTTTTACTGGTAAGGTTACGCGGCCCCAAGGCGCTGCCTCTGGAAATCCCATCCCGTCCAATCAAAATTAAGTTGCACATGGATAGCACATTGATTTTGACTTGCACATTGAATTTGATTTTGGGGCTGTTCACGTTGATTGTCGGTGGGGGATTAACATATCAAATTTCATGGTTGGCGTAAAGAAAAACACCGGGTTGCAATCGCGCAAGCGAAGGGTCCCACGGGCGGGCCCCCCTCGCCTCGCCACGGGGCCCCCTCGCCTCGCCACGGGGCGAAGCCTCTGCGGGGAGGCCCGCACTGTGCGGCGACCGCGCCGTGCGGTGAGCTGGTGGGGACTCGGGGTCACCGCGCGGCTGTGGGGCCCGGGTGGTTTTCCCGAGGGCGTCTCGGACGACGGGGCCCTCCAGGGTCCCGGGGCCGCGTGGCGATGGGCCGTGCGGGGAGGCCCCTCGGGACCTCGAGGCCGCGGCGCGGTTTGTCACCGCGCGGCGTTGGGACCCTCTGAGCTTCCGAAGGCGGGCAGAGCCAATCCGTGCGCCGCCTGATGGGCGTGTTTTCCACCACCACCACCATAAGCTGGAGGAGGGGGGTCCTCCTCCTCCTCCTCCTCCTCCTCCTCCTCCTCCTCCTCCTCCTCCTCCTCCCCCTCCTCCTCCTTCCCCCGTCCAACTTATGGTGGTGGTGGTGGTGGAAAAGAGGCTCATTAGCGCCAGGGGCCCTTGGCCGGTCCCGTCCCCCATGGGCACACCCTGAAGGTCAGAAGGCCTTCAACGTGGAGGTCCGACCTAGATTCCAGTCGAGTTGCCCTACGGTGTTGGCGTCTCATTTTCTCCACACTGCGTCTTCGTCCAGATTCGGGCCCTGGGACCATTTCAGATCGATCCTGCTCGAAACATGCCGCATTACAGTCAACCCGAATATTCAGGATCGGCATCCTGCCCAAGGGTACCCTTGCATCCTGGCCCCTTCGGCCCATCCTTGGCCATTTTCGCTGGCCGCGCCCCGCTCGAAAAGCTTCGAAATGGTCTTCTAAGGCCCTTGCATCCTTATCGTGCGTTCTCATTGTACGGGTTGGCTGTAATATGGGGTCTCTGGTTGTTGTTTTTGCGATGTTGCAATCGTTTGCAGCGTCGATTTAGAGGCGCCCCGTCCAGAATGACCTCACCCAAGCGAAGGGGCGGCGGAGGAAGTGACGCCAGCCTGTCCAAACAAGTTCACGTTGTTCGGCCTGATCCCGACACGCGATCGGAGATGATGCCAAGAGCGGCATCTCTGTCTGGTCAGCGCTGGGTGGGCTGGGGCAAGGATACGAGTCGAGAGCCCCAGACGCCGGAGCACAATCCGCACCACGGCTTCAAACCTCAAAGCACCTGGCAGGACCGGGCGCCAGGGATGGGCGGGTGGGCGCCCAGGTCCTGCCGCCTTCGAGCTGCCTGCCCAAGGCTCCGCGCAGAACAGTTGATAGAAGTACTCCAGATTTCGTAATAAAAGGGAGGGGGTCTGGACCCTCCAAGACAAGCCATTTCAGACCTCCCCCGTGGGAGAACCCTCCAAAACTTCGTCCCCAGACCCCCCCAGGCCCTCCAGATAGCCTGGAAGAGACCCCCCCCGAAATGAGACCCCCTCCCTTTTATTACGAAATTTGGAGTATCTGTCTGTGGCCATGTCCAGGGTCGGGCTCGTTCGCGCACTTTCTCTGGGCGCTCGACTTGCTTGCTCGGCAGATCGGGTCCGCGCGGCAGCGCGTCATTTGTTTGTACTGACCAAAGCGGCTCCGCGGGGACCAGAGCGTGCGCCTGCATATACCTGAGGGCTCTCTTCTCCGATGCCCAGCGTCTTCGACGCTGAATGGCCCACACTTTCCGGTAGCCGGTCGCCGCGTCATGGCTCGGCCCCGAGTGTCGAGCGGCGTGCGGCGGGAAGGCAGGTACGCCCATGTCAGCACCTGCCTGCCTGAGCGCCCTGCGGCAGACCTCGGCCGAGCAGCTGAACGCCGCGTCCGACGGCCGTCGGCTCGCCAAGCGCTCCAGCAGCATCCCCGCCACACGCGGTCCGTAGCTATTTTGACTCGAGCTTTTTTGGCTCAAAGCAGTTTTGACTCTGGCGATTCCGGCCCCGATCGCCCGCCTGCCCCGAGCGAC
>CAUYUJ010022638.1:90000-94316 GCA_963575745.1 Prorocentrum cordatum | reverse complement strand
GGCCATCCTGACGGAAGATCGAGAAAGGGAAATGGCGTGCCTGCAGGAACAGGTCAGGGCTGCGGAACTTCAGCTGAGGGCGGCGGCCAGTCTGCAAATCGAGGAAGATCGTCAGGCTGCGACTCGCGCCTCAGAACACTCTGAGGAACGCTTGCGCCTTGCCATGGCTGAAAGAACCGAAAGGGTCCAGGTCGGGATAAAAGACGTGGCGCGCCGACTCGAGGCAAGTGGGGGGCTGAGAGACAGGCGCGGGCCGCTGCGGGGGCCGCTGCTGAAAAAGGGGGTCCTTGCTGCCCAGGGGGCCAGTCAAAGCCGAGATCGACGGCGGTTGATCAGCTGACTGCTGAACTCGAGGCTGCAGTGGCACGCAATGCAGAATTGGCGTCGGAGGCCAGCATTAATATTCAGGAAGCGGCCGCCGGGAGGAGGGCCGCCGTCGGAGCGGCTAAACGCACCGCGGACGGAAGTGCAGCGTTGCCCCGTAGAGCCCGAGGCGAAGTCGACGACTCGTGACAGCGGGAACGCGCCATCGCCCCCGTAGGCCTGGGTCCTTCCGAAACACCATTTCTGGTTTGTTGGCCATGGGAATCCGCGGAACTCTCGCGAATTTTTGAGAGCGAATGCGCGCGGCGCCAAGGCGGGGGGGGGGCATTTTGAAAAGGGGCCGCCCTCAATTCGCGAAGCGCTTAATTTGTTAAGACAAAGGGCGGAGATCCGCCGCGCTTGCGCGAAAGCCACGTTTTGAAAACCACCCGTCATCCATCCGTGAAGCTCTCGCAAATGCGTGTAACGAATGCGCGCGGCGTTAAGGCGAGAGGCGCATTTTGAAAACGACCCGCTTTCGATCCGTAAAGCTCTAGCATATCAAAAACGAATGTCCGCGGTGCTACGGAGAGATCCACATTTTGAAGCGGCCCACCTTCAATCCGCGAAGCTCTTGCAGAGCTGAGGCGAGAGGCGCATTTTGCAGACCGCCCGCCCTCGATGCGTGGGGCCCTGGCAATTTGTCCCATCGAATGTGAGGGGCGCTACGGCGAGAGCCACATTTTGAAGGCCACCCGCCCTCTTTCTGTGAAGGTGATGCCATGTTGAAGTATCGGGGTCATGAGTGGCGCGCGAGTCCCGGGCGAAACGCCCGGCCCGCCCTGAAAAGGAGTGGGGGGGGGGGCGGCGACGCGGGGGGCGTGGGGCCCCGCGGATTCAGTGCGACGGCCCGAATAGACAGGATGGCGAGAGAAAAACGACGCGTCGCATGTCTGGGGGGGGCTCTTCAGGAGGTGCGAATACTTGTGAGAAGCCCCCGCCGCCTTCTGCCCGCTTCGCCTTCCCTGGCTTCTGCCTCGGCTTTGGGCCAGGTTGAGCCCGGGCATGGGGGGCGGGCGGCAGGGCTGGCGCCGCGGGCGCTCGGCGCTTCCGTGGGCGGCGCGAGCGGCGACCTCGCCCCCCTCCGAGGGTCGAGCGCGCTGGCAATCCAACGCGGCAAAGGATTGCGCGCAGCGTTGCAGCGCGTCGAGACGTGTTTGCGTGTGTGAGTGTGTGTGTGTGTGTGTGTGTGTGTGTGTGTGTGTGTGTGTGTGTGTGTGTGTGTGTGTGTTTGTGCGTGTGTGTGTGTGCGTGTGCGTGGGTGTGCGTGTGTGGGTGTGCGCGTGTGGGTGTGCGTGTGTGGGCGTGCGTGTGTGGGTGTGCGTGTGGATGTGGCTGTGTGGGTGTGCGTGCGTGTGTGGGTGTGCGTGTGTTGGTGTGCGCGTGTGGGTGTGCGCGTGTGGGCGTGCGCGTGCGGGTGCGCGCGTGCGGGTGCGCGCGCGTGGGCGTGCGCGCGTGGGTGTGCGCGTGTGGGTGTGCGCGTGTGGGTGCGCGCGTGTGGGTGCGCGCGTGCGGGTGTGCGCGCATGGGCGTGCGCGAGTGGGTGTGCGCGTGTGGGTGTGCGCGTATGGGTGTGCGCGTGTGGGTGTGCGCGTGTGGGTGGCGGGTGTGCGCGCGTGCGGGTGTGCGTGTGTTCGGGTGTGCGTGTGTGCGGGTGTGCGGTGTGTGCGGGTGTGCGTGCGTGAGGGTGTGTGTGTGTGCGGGCGTGCGTGTGTGCGAGTGCGCGGGTGTGCGGGTGTGCGTGTGCGCGGGCGTGCGCGTGTGCGGGCGTGCGCGGGCGGGTGTGCGTGGGCGGGTGTGCGCGTGTGGGTGTGCGCGTGTGGGTGTGCGCGCGTGGGTGTTCGCGTGTGGGTGTGCGCGCGTGGGCGCGCCCGTCTGTGGGTGCGCGCGTGTGGGCGTCCGCGTGTGGGTGTGCGCGCGTGGGTGTGCGCGTGCGGGTGTGCGCGTGCGGGTGTGCGCGTGTGGGTGTGCGCGCGTGGGTGTGCGCGTGTGGGTGTGCGCGTGTGGGTGTGCGTGTGTCGGTGTGCGGGTGCGGGTGCGCGTGTGGGTGTGCGCGTGCGGGTGTGCGCGTGTGGCTGTGCGCGTGCGGGTGTGCGGGTGCGGGTGTGCGGGCGCGGGTGTGCGCGTGCGGGTGTGCGGGCGCGTGTGTTGGGGTGCGGATGGTCGGGCGCGTGTGTGCGGGTGCGGGTGTGTGGGTGTGCGTGTGCGGGTGCGCGGGTGCGGGTGTGCGCGGGTGTGCAGGTGCGGGTGTGCGGGTTTGGGTGCGCGGTTGCGGGTGTGCAGGTGCGGGTGCGCGGGTGCGGGTGCGCGGGGGTGCGGGTGCGCGTGGGTGAGGGTGCGCGGAGGTGCGGGTGCGCGGGGGTGCGGGTGCGTGGGTGTGCGGGTGCGTGGGTGTGCGGGTGCGCGGGTGTGCGGTTGCGCGGGGGTCCGGGTGCGCGGGGGCGCAGGTGCCCGGGGGCGCGGGTTCGCGGGGTGCGGGTGCGCGGGTGCGCGGGTGCGCGGGGGTGCGGGTGCGCCGGGGTGCGGGTGCGCGGGGGTGCGGGTGCGCGGGTGCGCGGGTGCGCGGGGGTGCGGGTTCGCGGGTGTGCGGGTGTGCGTGTGTGCGGGTGCGTGTGTGTGTGTGCGGGTGCGCGTGTGTGCGGGCCCGCGTGTGGGCGGGTGCGCGTGTGTGGAGGTTCGCGTGTGTGCGGGTGCTGTGTGCGGGTGCGCGGGTGCGCGGGTGCGCGTGTGCGCGGGTGCGCGTATGCGCGGGTGTGCGGGCGCGCGTGTGTGCGGGTGCGCGTGTGTGCGGGTGCGCGCGTGCGCGCGTGCGCGCGTGCGCGGGTGCGCGGGTGCGCGGGTGCGCGGGTGTGCGGGTGTGCGGGTGTGCGGGTGTGCGCGTGTTCGCGTGCGCGTGTGTGCGGGTGTGCGTGTGTCCGGGTGTGCGCGTGTGCGGGTGTGCGCGTGTGCGGGCGTGAGGGTGTGCGAGTGTGCGCGTGTGCGCGTGTGGGTGTGTGCGTGTGTGCGTGTGTGCGTGTGTGCGGGTGTGCGTGTGTGCGGGTGTGCGGGTGTGTCGGTGTGCGTGTGTGCGTGTGTGTGTGTGTGTGTGTGTGTGTGTGTGTGTGGGTGTGCGTGCGTGCGTGTGTGCGTGTGTGCGGGTGTGCGTCTGTGCGGGTGTGCGTGTGTGCGGGCGTGCGCGGGTGGGTGTGCGTGGGCGGGTGTGCGTGGGCGGGTGTGCGCGGGCGGGTGGGCGTCGGCGCGTGGGCGTGGGCGGGTTTGCGTGGGCGGGTGGGCTTGGGTGGGTGGGCGTGGGCGGGTGGGCGTGAGCGGGTGGGCGTGCGCGTGGGCGTGGGTGTGGGCGAGGGCGCGGGCGTGGGCGTGGGCGGGTGGGCTTGGGCGGGTGGGCGTGGGCGTGTGCGTGCGCGTGTGTGTGCGCGTGTGTGTGCGCGCGTGTGTGCGCGCGTGAGTGCGCGCGTGTGTGCGCGTGTGTGCGCGTGTGTGTGTCTGTGTGTGTGTGTGCGTCTGTGCGCGCGTGTGTGCGTGTGTGCGTGCGTGCGTGTGTGCGTGTGTGCGCGTGTGCGCGTGTGTGCGTTTGTGCGTGTGCGTGTGTGCGTGTGTGAGTGTGTGCGTGTGTGCGTGTGCATGTGTGCGCGTGTGCGCGGGCGCGCGTGTGCGCGTGTGCGGGTGCGCGCGCGTGCGCGCGTGCGCGCGTGCGCGTGTGCGTGTATGCGCGTGTGCGTCTGTGCGGCTGTGCGGGAACGCGCGTGTGCGCGTGTGCGCGTGTGCGCGTGAGCGCGTGTGCGCGTGTGCGGTTGTGCGCGTGTGCGCGTGTGCGGGTGTGCGGGTGTGTGTGTGTGTGTGTGTGCTTGCGTGTGTGCGCGTGTGCGTGCGTGTGCGTGCGTGTGCGTGGGTGCGTGGTTGCGGGTGTGCGGGTGTGCGGGTGTGCGGGTGTGCGTGTGTGCGCGTGTGCGCGT
>CAUYUJ010022638.1:32500-85000 GCA_963575745.1 Prorocentrum cordatum | reverse complement strand
GACGCGCGCGCGAACTAGAAAAACAGGTCGTTTGTTACTGGAGACTCTAGCACGCCTGTGGATCCACGCTGGGCCCAGGAATCGGCGATGTATCGACGATGGATCGGCGATAGGCACCCGATAACGAAACATACCAGACATTCCTGGGCTGGCTGGGCTATCAGGCCCCAATCGGCGATGAATGGCGCCAGTCGGTCGCGGGGGCTCCCCAGCCACCACCGTGTCAATGTTGAGCTGCACTGTCAATGCCTCGCTCTCCTGGGGCTCTGCGCGACTGCCGGTCGCTGCGCACTGCCCCTGACAGGCTCCGTCCTGGGTCCAGAGGCTGCGTGCGAGCCTTCCGGGCCACGCCGGGAGGGCGTAGGCACCGCTCCTGGGCCCGGGGCGGGCCTTGTCACGGGGCGGTGGGCACGCGTTGATCTCGTCGCCCTGGAGACCTAGAGGAAGCCAAGACTATGTAGGGGAACGAACCAATGACATAGCATGAGAACTCGGAGGTCCGCGCGGCTTCCTCGGGTCGGCGCTGGACTCCCCTCCCTGGCGCGTGGAGGCGCCACCAGGGGGGTCCAGCGCCGATCCGAGAAATCCGCGCGGACCTCCGAGTTGTTATGTTTATGTCATGGTTCGTTCCCCTAAATCTCACTACATCCTCGGCTAGCGAGGGGGGGGAAGTGAGAAGGAGGAGGCCTTCTCAGAAGGCTCGGAAGCCCCCCAGCCTTCTGAAAAGTCTCTAGCCCTTCCCCGAGGACACCGAACACTTCTCAGAGGGCGCGGGCGCTTCCGAGGAGCCCCGCCGCCTTCTGGGAAGGCCCTCCCTTTCTCACTTTCCCCCCCTCGCTCGCCGCCGAATAAGCATCAGCTCCCGCAGACCCGCGCCGAGTTCCAGGCTCGGCGCCCGGGCCCCGCCGGCGGGCGGCGCCTCTCCAGCGCCGCCACCTGGGGCGCCAGGCGGGGGGAGCCGAGCACCGATCCAAGAGAGCCGCGCGGACCTCAGAGACGGCTGCTCCTCCTCCTCCTCCTCCTCCTCCTCCTCCTTCTCCTTCTTCTCCTCCTCCTCCTCCTCCTCCGTATGTCGTGCCTTGTTGTTCGGTGTGCGCTTGTACAGTCGGACCGAAGCATCAGAGCGAGGTCGGCTCGGGGAGGGCACCCTGGTGCTCTCCGTGCTCGTTGGGTGTTCTCGTGCCCTGGGCGCTCCGTGTGTCTTGGCCTGCGGGGGGCCTCGTGCTCCCGAGGGATGCTCGTCTGCCCCAGGGCCGAGAGTAGTGCCTCTCCGAGAGTTCGGCGGACGGCTGGGCTTCCGCTCGCCGCCTTCACTCCTGCCTCCTGTCTCCATCCTCGTCCTCCTCACTCCTGCCTCCTGTCTCCATCCTCCTCCTCCTCCTCCTCCTCCTCCTGCCTGAGAGGAGTTCGGCCGCCTCCATCGGCGAGCCGAGGCCCGGACCTAGCTGGGGCTTCTGGCTTCGGCCCGAGGGCTGAAGCAGCCCCATGCGCAGCAACGCCCGGAGAGTTCGGCGGACGGCTGGGCTTCAGCTCGGGATGCACGAGAGGAGTTCGGCCGCGGCGAGCCGAGGCCTGGACTACCTGGGGCTTCTGGCTTTGGCCCGAGGGCTGAAGCAGCCCCATGCGCAGCAGCGCCCGACCCCTTCCCCCCCTCGCCATCGCTCCCTGGGAATGCCCACTTCGCCTCCTGGCTGCCGCTCTGCGTGGTTCGCTCAAGAGGCTCGCTCCATTTCGCCGACCCGCAGACGTTGAGATGTGCAGCTTCCGATGTCACAAATGTTGTTGGCCACATCCCGTCGTGCTGCCTGCGTGCACCCTGAGATCCGACGTCACACCAAAGCCTTGGACCCCTTCTTTCCGCGGCACTTTTCGAGCCGGATCGATCCGTGAAGGTCTTGGGGCCCGAAGCATGGCAAATCCGGCGGTGGAAAGTGCGACGCCGGGATCTTAGGGTAGTTGTTTCTGGCGTGTCCCCTTCTTCCTCCGCGGCTGCTGCGGGGTTTCTTGGACGCTGCTTGGAGTTCTACGCGGCCGAGTGGGCCATGGGGCTCCCGCGGGCAGCGTCCGGGTCTCTTGCCCCCGTTCGCGCCCTCCTCTGCTGTGCTTTGGTGAGGTTGCGGGTTGCGCACAGGCCGCCCCCCCCCCCACCCACCCGGGCAATCCCGGCTGGCCTCGAACGGCTCCTCGAGTAGTCTTGGCCGGCCTTAACACCGCAGGCCTTGGGCGCGGATCGCCCCAGGGGCGCCGCTTGAGACGGCGCCCAGGGAGTTGAGGCCGCCCCAGACTAATCGGGGGGCCTGTTGAGGCTAGCTGGGACTACCTTGTGGGGGGGCTGCTGAGATCAGCGGGGGCTGACTGGCTGGGGGCGAGGTTGTCAGTGCGCAGCCCGAAGCCTTCCCATGCTTCCCCCTCTTGCTTCACACATCCTCGGCGGCACGCTTCGAGAGTCAACCGCAGGAGCATCAGCCTTGCATGGTGTTGTCGCTGGGGGAGGGAAGACGCGCGCTGCGGGATGCTCTGGATTTCATGGATTTCATGGTCATCGAAGGAGGGGGGCTGGGTCATCTTAGGGTCGCCTGTGCTTATTCTGCCAATGGGTCAAGAGTCAAGAGTCGGTTACCTTCTCAAGGGCATTTCAAGGAGGTGGGTCCTCTGGCGAGCGGCGCCCAGGAACTATGAGACTCGATCTTCGGGCTGGGATCATGGGGTTAGATTTTTCGCCTCGGGGTGCTTTCCAGCAGCTCGCCTCGTCGAAAGCTTCTTGTCTGGGAGTGCCAAAATCGTCCCCAACGGCCGCTGGAGGCCCGAATTACGAATTATGATCAGAAGAACACCAGGCGTCGAAGGGGGAATGACGAGGGGTGCGTGTGTGTGTGTGTGTGTGTGTGTGTGTGTGTGTGTGTGTGTGTGTGTGTGCGTGTGTGTGTGTGTGTGTGTGTGTGTGTGTGTGTGTGTGTGTGTGTGTGGTGGGTATCATGGCTGGGGTCATGACAACTCCTTGTTGTTCATGGCCCCCTCTTCGTTCAATACGTCCCCTGATCCCCCCCTCGTCCGCGCATATGCCTCGGCCCATGACTTGCGACCCCCCCTCGTGGAGGCCCTCCTCTGGAACGCGCCCCTCTCGTCAGCGCTTTGCAGGCTGCCTCAGATGTCATGATCAAAGGGGGGGTTCTGTTTGGGTGGGGGTGGGGTCTGATTTGAGCTGTCTTGGATGGTTCCAGGGGTCTGGGCAAAAAGGCCGCCCTTTCAAAGCTGGTCTGGGAGGGTTCTAGAGTTGCCCGTCTGGGAGGGTCCCTCTCTCGTTGCCGATTTCTTGTGTTATGTGAAGACCACCCCCTTCATTCCTATAGCTGCGGCAGACTTGCGACGAATATGCGCGGCGCTGAGGTGAGAGTTCCGTGCTGAAAACGGCCCCCCCTCCATCCGATTGCCTGGCACAAATGCATAGTTTCAGGATCAACAGTTGTGAGGAAGTTTCCGGCGAAACGCCCAGCTCGCCCTACCCACACGTCTGGGTCCTCGGCAAAGAGGAGTGGTGAGGCTTCGGGCTGCGCAGAGACAGCCCCCCACCCAGGTAGTCCTGGCTGGCCTCAAGAGGCCCCCGAGTAGTCCCAGCTGGCCTCAACAGGCCCTAACCAGAGACGAGTGCGGAGGGAGGATTTTTTTTAACATGCGCCGCTCCCTGACAACACCAGAGGTCAGCGGGGGGTCAGGCCTGGACCTGACCAGACCTGGACCCCCCGACCGTGCCGACGATGCAGTCAAGGCAGACGTAGTACGCGTACCACGCCGACGAGCGGGAGAGGAAAAGCTCCACGCTCGCGAGCACGAGGAACCGCACGAGCGACTCCTCGAGCACCAGGAACACGAGGAACCGCACCAGCGACTCCTCGAGCATCAGGAGGAGCGGTGCCGCGCTGCGCGAGGATCCGCCGCGCGACCACCCGAACGTCCTCCTCCCCCGCGTGCCTCTCCTCCCACGGTGCGAGCCGCCACGCCTCGCCGCCCGCAGCCGCCGCCGCACCAGCAGCAGCAGACACAGGCTCGCAGGGCGCAGCAGGCGCCGCCGGAGCACCAGCCCGCGCGTCGGCGCCGCCCGAGGGGACAGCGCCGGGTGCCGAGCGCCGCAGGCCGTCGGCCCAGGCGTCGTCGGCCATGGAGTCGTCGTCGGCGTCCGCGTCGCCAGCAGCCCCCGCCACCTGGACGAGTGCGAGGCCCGTGCCAGCAGAGCCAGCCGCCGCACCCGCGGCCGCCACGTCGACCTCCGTCGTCTCCACCACGACGGCAGCAGGAGCGCCCGCCGCCGCCTTCCTCGCCGCGCGGCGCTGGCGGCGCCGCCTCCGCCGCGCGGCACGCGCCGCGGGCTCGGCGACCGCGGCACCAGCAGGGCCAGGGCGAGGAACTTCAGGATGAGCAGGGGGACGATCGCCACCAGCGGCAGCGTCGCGAGGCGGCGGCACGGCATCCTCGGCGCGCTGAGCGAACAGCGCGGCCGAGACGGCCGACCTTGCCACCGCCGCGACAGTGCGGCGTGGGGCGCCCCCCAGGACAGCGCCGCGCACGGCCGCCTCCACCAGCGCGGCGGCGGCGGCGGGCAGCGCGCGAGCCCCTCTAGGCCGCGCCATCCCACGGCGGCTCCGACGCGAGGATGGAGCGGCGGGCGGCGGGGCCATGCGAACGCTTGAGCCAAAATGGCTACGGAAGTGTGCGGAGGGAGGAGGAGGAGGAGGAGGAGGAGGAGGAGGAGGAGGAGGAGGAGGAGGAGGAGGAGGAGGAGGAGGACAGGGATGATGATGATGATGATGATGATGATGATGATGATGATGATGATGATGATGATGATGATGATGATGATGATGATGATGATGATGATGATGGACGATGACGATGACGATGATGATGATGATGATGATGATGATGATGATGATGATGATGATGATGATGAGATGATGATGATGCTGATGATGATGATGATGATGCTGATGATGATGATGATGATGATGATGATGATGATGATGATGATGATGATGATGATGATGATGATGATGATGATGATGATGATGATGATGATGATGATGATGATGATGATGATGATGATGATGATGATGATGATGATGATGATGATGATGATGATGATGATGATGATGATGATGATGATGATGATGATGATGCTGCTTCTGCTGCTGCTGATGATGATGATGCTGATGATGATGCTGATGATGAGGATGCTGATGATGATCATGATGATGATAATGGTGCTGATGATGCTGATGATGAGGAGGAGGAGGAGGAGGCGGAGGAGGAGGAGGAGGAGGAGGAGGAGGAGGAGACATCCCTACAAGCCCAGCCAGAAAGGATGCCGAGGCGAGTCGCCTTCATCAGGGCAGTGTAGAAGCATGCAGTGGAACAAGTTTGGGATCCGCCTTGTCGGACCCAGGACGAGGAGGCCAACGGGGAGGAGGATGAGGACAAGGATGGGGACGAGAAGGAGGACACGGAGGAGGACGAGGAGGAAGAGGAGGGCTAGGAGGAAGAGTACGAATAGGAGGAGAAGGACAACTTGCTATGCATGCCCAGAGCTAGAGTCATGATGACCTGACGCGGAGATCCCCTTACCTGGCTGCGGGTCTCCGTCCATGAGTGTCTGTGTGTGTGTAAGAGAGAGAGAGAGAGAGAGAGAGAGAGAGAGAGAGAGAGAAAAAAAAAAAACGAGTCCGAGCGATTGAGGGGTACGACTAGGCGACGGCTACGGTGTGGGCCAACGAAGACAACAACGATGATTCATAGGCATTCACGAGTGAGGCAATGTGTCTGAACTATCTCTTCAAGCTGGACGCGAACGGGGGAGTGAAACCACCCCTATGTGCTCCCCCTTGGGTTGCTGAAGCCAGCGCCTCGCTCGAGACACCTCGCAATCTGCTCTGGACGCAGAGGAGCCTGGGCAACCAAGCAGGCAAACTGCCGGAGACAAACCACAATCTGGGCGCGAAAGGGGCCGTGCAACAGCCCTTGGGGTGCTGGAGCCAGGGCCTCGCTCGAGACATCCCCGCAATCTGCTCTGGAAGCAGAGGAGCTTGGGCAACCGAGACGGCAAAAACCGCCTGATGCATCCGCACAATCTGGGCGGGAACGGGGCCGTGCAACAGCCACTGGCGGCTTCCCCTTAGGGTGCTGAAGCCAGCGCCTCGCTCAAGACATTCTTGCAATCTGCGAACCTGAGTGCGAGTGCGTCGCAAGTCAAGTGCGAGCGAAGCTGATTGTGAGTGAGCGTGAGTGTGAGTGACTCTGACTGTGAGTGAATCTGAGCGTGAGTATGAGAGTGATCTTATCTGAGTGCGAGTTAAGTCTATGTTTGAATAAGGCTGAGCATGAGTTGAGTCAGAGTGCGAGTGAGGCTGAGTATGAGTGAGTCTCATTGAGGGCGAGGAGGATGTAAGTGAGTCTGGGTGTGAGTGTGCTTGAGTATGAGTGAGTCTGAATACGAGTGAGTCTGAGTGTGGATGAGGGGGACGTGAGTGAGTCTAACTGTGAATGAATCTGAGTATGAGTGAGTCTGAGCATGACTGAGTCTGAATGAGGAAGAGGAGTGGGGGGAGAGAGAGGGAGACGAGATTTGAGTCCGAGGCTTCTGATCAATATAAAGAACTGCATAAGCGTTAACTTTCGGAGCTCCGCGCGGATTTCATGTATCGGGAGCCTTGGAATCGGCTGGGGAGCTGATGTCACCCAGCAGTGGTTTTCGGCGTCTAGGGGCCGTTCTCGGGCCCTGGGGCCGCTGGGACTTGATCCGGAGTGGAAGACTGATCCGGAGGAGCGGGAAGGACGAGGGAGGGTGACGCTGAGAGAGAGGACGAAGGAGAACGAGGAGAGGGAGGGAAGCAGGGGTCGCCATGGGGACGCGAAGTTATTCGCGGATCGCGACTCGCGATTCTTTTGGGTTATCCTCCTCGTCCCCCTCTCCTACCCTGGGTTGGCGGCGCGAGAGCGCGAAGTTGTGCGCGCATCGCACTTCGCGCAGCGCGAAGCGCGAAGCGCGAAACCCAGCGCTGCTGTTCGGCGTCTGGGGGCCGTTTTCGGGCCCAAGGACCGCCGGGAATCGATCCGGATGAACAACTAGTCTGGATGATCTTTTTCGATCCCGGCGGCAGACGTGGACCCCCGCAAAGGTCTCGACACGTTCCCCCGAATTGTTCTTCCATGCCGAGTCGTTTTTTGGCGGTCCTGGGGCCCGTTAAGGGTCTCTGGATGCAGACACTGCCGAACATTTCCCGTCGTTCTGTTCTCACGAATCGAGGGGGTCTGGATTTGCTCCCTCCTCGACCCTGGCGGCTGACAAAAACGCGGCTCCGTGGTTCCTGTCCGCCTTCGCCTTTGCACTGTGCGTGCTGCCGTACTGCCTGCGGGTCCTGGCGGGCCAGACGAGAGCGCAGCTGCGGAGGAGCCCTTCCCGCCGATCGGGAGCGCCCACGAGGAAGAGGAGGAGGAGGAAGAGGAGGAGGAGGAGGAGGAGGAGGAGGAGGAAGACCTTTGTAAACCCAAGCACCAACGATATTGCAGTAAGCCCTCCCTCCAAGTTCCCGATTCATAGGTCCCTGCAAGAATTCATTTTCACTGTAGGAAGTGCCCGTTGGAAAACAATTGTTTGGAAATCTTGAACCATACCAGCGAGTCATCGTTGCTTTAGCGTCTGGGCGATCCTCGATCGTGCCAGAACACCTTTCATGGGACTTCAACACCATGAACCAACGTAATTGTTGCGCCCTGGACACATGATTGCTGGGACGTTCACACTGAGAATCCTTGAAACTGCTGCAAACTCTTAAAACGAATGTACGCGGCGTTAGGGCGAAGTCCACATTTTGAAAACGACCCGCCCTCCATCCGTGAAACTGTTGCGAATTTCAAGCCTTAGGGTCATAACTGTTTAGGAAGTCCTAGGCGAAACGCCTGGCCCGCCCTTTCGATTGGCCTCGGAGTACGACATGGAGGAGTTATTTATAAGGAACAAGAATGGAGGAGCAGGAGCAGGAGCAGGAGCAGGAGCAGGAGCAGGAGCAGGAGCAGGAGCAGGAGCAGGAGGAGCAGGATCAGCAGGAGGACGACCAGAGGAGCACAAGGAGCGGGAGGAGCACGAGGCGCGTCCCCTGGTTGGCCCGATCCTTCTCCCTCTCCTGCTCCTCCTCCCCCTCTCTGCTTCCTCCCACTATGGAGGAAAAGTCGTGCCTGGGCCCCGGACCGGGCCCCCGGGCCTCGAGCCTGGGCCCCCAGGCCCGGGGGCCCGGCCCCGGGCCCAGGACATCAGGCCCTGGCCCCCGGGCTGGGCATCGGGTCTGGGGCACGGAGCCCTCGGGGCGCCGTTGATGTTGTTGTTGCTGATGATGATGATGGTGATGGTGATGATGGTGATGGTGACGGTGATGGTGATGGTGATGGTAATGATGATGCTGCTGCTGCTGATGATGATGATGCTCCTGCTGCTGACGACGATGATGATGACGATGTTGATGATGCTGATACTGATGATGATGATGAGGATGATGATGATGCCATCCATGATGACAATCATGATGATGATGATGATGATGATGATGATGATGATGATGATGATGATGATGATGATGATGATGCTGCTGCTGCTGCTGCTGCTGATGATAAGTATGATGTTGCTGATGATGATCATGATGATCATGATGATGATGCTGATGATGCTGCTGATGATGATGGTGATGATGCCCCCCTCTGCTGCATGCTACTCTCTGCTAGGCAAGTCCCTTCCAAAGCTGACTTCACACGCTCCCGTGATATCAGATGACGTCGATAATGATGCTGATGATGATGGTGATGATGATGATGATGCTGGTGGTGGGGGTGTTGATGATGCTAATGATGCTGACGATGCTGCTGCTGATGATGATGACGATGCTGATGATGATGCTGATGGTCGTGGTGGTGATGGTAATGTTGATGGTGGTGGTGGTGGTGATGATGTTGTTGATGCTGATGAGCATGATGATGACCATGCTCTTAATCATGACGATGACCATGACGTTGATGATAATAATGATGCAACTGCTGTTGCTGATGATGTTGTTGATGAGCCTGATGCTGATGCTGATGATGTTGTTGATGATGAAATGATGCTGATGGTGATGATGATGCTGATGATTGTTCAGATGCTGATGCTGGTATGGTGATGATGATTACGTATGGGGATTATGATGATGATGATCATGATAATGATGTTTGTGATGGTGATGATGGTGATAGTGTTGGTGTTAGTGATGATTATGATTCTGATGAAGATGAGGATGACGACGACGATAATGATGATGCTGCTGATGATGATGGTGAGGATGATGCTGATGATGGTGATTCCGACGCCGATGATGATGGTGGTGATTATGATGCTCGTGAGATGGACAAGTGGAGAAGTGCGAAGATGCTGTTGATGACGAGGACGAGGAAGATGATTATGATGGTGATGGTGATGGTGACGAAGATGACGACGATGATGGGGATGACGATGCTGGCGATGATCGTGAGCAGGATGATGATACTGATGATGCTGACGATAATACTGATGATGATGATGACGATGATGATGATGATGCTGATGATGATGATGATGATGATGATGATGATGATGATGATGATGATGATGATGATGATGATGATGGTGATGATGATGATGATGATGGATATTGAGAGGGTGATGGTGATGGTGATGGTGATGGTGATGGTGATGGTGACGTCTATATTACATTTGATCGCGATGATGCTGCAAGTTCTTGCGCAACTCTTCCCTTTCACGCGCTTCCCGTTCATGTCAGGAAAGGTTTCCTTGCCGCCCGAACTGAGGCCGTGCCGCGCGCTGGCCCCTCCTCGGCCCTCCTTTCTGCGTGCGCAGCGCCCTCTGCCCAGGCCTCGCGCGTGCGCACGGGGGATTCCACGGGCCCCGCCCGACCGTGCGCGGAGAAGCAGGAGGAGGAGGAGGAGGAGGAGGAGGAGGAGGGGGAGGAGGAGGAGGAGGAAGAGGGGGAGGAGGAGGAGGAGGAGGAGGAGGTGGAGGAGGAGGAGGAGGAGGAGGGAGCAGGAGGGAGCAGGAGGAGGAGCCTCTCGCTCCTGTCTGCTCCCCCTTTCAGACGCCCTCCAGCGGCAGGTCCTTTGTGACGTCTGGATATCGGTGGGGTGCCTTGACGGCCGCGGACGAGCGACGACCGACGGTGGCGACGACGAAGAGGTCGACGACCACGACGAAGACGACGGACGACCCACGGCGACGACGGCGACAGCGACGTTGGGACCCAGACGTCGTCCGTCGTTCTTTCGACTTCGTCATTGTGTTGGTGGTTGCCGTCGACGCTTTTCGCAGTCTTCAGGATAGTTGCCCTTGCGCTTCCCCGACAGGACGCTTGTCATTCTTACGGTCTTCAGCCTGCTTCCGAAGCTCGGGTGCCCACGCAGCACATGCGGATGCTCCTGGAGAGGAGGATCTCCGACGATCGGTGTTTTTTTTTCAATGCTGGTGTTTTTCGCGATCTCGGCCTCTGAGGCCCGTTCTTGGTCGAAAACGAGAGAAGGCCATTAGCATCAGCTTTCGGAGCTCGGCGTCAACTCCTTGGATCGGCGCTGGGCCTCCCTTGCGGCGCCTCCGTCGCCGCCCCTGGCGCGCTCTGCGCGCCAGGGAAGGGGGTCCGGCGCCGATCCTCGAAATCCGCGCGGGCCTCCAAGAGTTTTGCAC
Source organism: Prorocentrum cordatum (assembly GCA_963575745.1). NCBI lineage: Eukaryota > Dinophyceae > Prorocentrales > Prorocentraceae > Prorocentrum > Prorocentrum cordatum. Next base: position 74,259 of record CAUYUJ010022638.1, on the reverse strand, counting down.
CTATGGTGCGGTTGCATGTTCTTGCAGAGAGGCTGTCCCCAGGAGAGGGGTCAGAACCACTTCGGATCGCGTGCTGAACAATCCGGGAGGGAAAGAGCACAGAAACAAATACTCGTCGATCCTGGGGAAACTATGGAAACTATGGAAGTGACGGGGGAGACGAACATCCAGAAAATACAAAAAACTTGGAATCCTGGGGTTTGTGTCTATTATTTGTGTGTCCCTGGGGCCCTTCAGCATCGTCGGATGTCCCCACCTTTCGCTCCCGCCGCACGCGTCCTGCTCATCCTGATCCTCATCACATGGGCACCGGGGACCCTTCTCGGGGCCCTCCCATGTCTTCCAGGGACGGTCCAGGGCCCAAGCAACACAGTGTTTTCGTGTTGACTCCGTTTCGTAGCAAGAGCAGACCGACGACAGGACGCAGGAAAACGAAACCAGTACGAAGTCGAAGCATATTGTTTAGCTGGAGCCCTGGGACGGTCCTGGGAGTTTCCGAGGGACTTCAGGAACCGTGCCAGAACCGGTTCAGGAACTGGTTCGGGAATCAGTTGGGAAGCTGGTTGGGGAATCGGTTGGGGAACCAGACGGGGAAGCGGTTGGGGTTCGGGACCTTCCCGGTGGATCTTTTCCGAGGAGTTTCCTGGGCGGCCCAGGGACCGTCCTGAGAGCTTCCTGGATCTTCCTGGGGCCCTGGGGATTCCCCCAGGCCCCCAGGGACGGTCCAGGGAGCTCGCCAGGAACCAGGAACCATCCCAGAACCAGTTCGGGAACCAGTTTGTGAACCAGTTGAACCGGTTCAGCCTCCTGAGTGGCCTTTCAGGGACCCTCCCGCGGGACCGGCCTTCTTAGAAGGGGGCGCGGCTTCTCGGAAGCCGTCGCGCCTTCTCAGAAGCCGTCTGTGGCTTTGTAGAAGGCTTACAAGGCTTTTCATGTCCGGCATTTCCTGCTCACGGAAAGGAAGCGAACACAAAAGCAGTCGAACCCGTGAAACAAAAATTGCATTTTGCGTTTCTGGGAGAGTGATCCTGATCATTTGGCCGACTGATAGTTAGCCTGCTGGAAAAAGCTTAGGCACCCGTCAAAGTTTGCATGCACCTTGCAGATCAGTGGGGGCGCGTACTCGGCGCCGTTCGGTTGTCGAACCACCCTTTCAAACAACAGCATTGCTGTTCAGGGTATCCATGCCAGTGCATGCATCCTTCCCATTCCCGCCCCCACGGAGGCGCCGGGGCGATCGCCAGGAGAAGCGCCCACGAAAAGACATTCAGGTCGAGTTGCCGCGGCGGGCCGTCGGGGGTCGCTTCCCTGTTTTTTTCACAGGGGAGCGTCTTCTCGTGTCACCAGTTGTGCTCCTTTTCGTGCCACCATTCGAGTTGCTGTTAGTGCCACGTTTCGTTCTGATTTTCTTGAACACCTCGTGCTGTTATGGCTTCTGTTCCCTTGAGAGGAGATGATTCTGACACCCTCCTCCGTGCGCCCATTTTGGCTCAAGATGAAAAGGAGATATTGTTGTCCATCGGCATACTATCTCATCATGGTAGCGTGAGCTGGCCACTCACTGCTGCCGACCCCGCCGAGGCCTCGGCGCGCCGCGGCCGCGGGCGCCACGGAGAGCTGGCAGGAGGCTCGAGGCTGGAAGAGGGCGGCATCGACCGCAGCGAGCTCGGCAGCGACCGAGCGACCGGCAGGGGCCGGGAAGAGTGGCCGCAGGCGCGGCAAGAGAAGCGACGCAGCGATTGAGACCAGGCGCAAGGCCCTCCAGTTCAAGCACGACTTGAGGGAGGCAGGCAACAGGCTTCGTGACCTCGCGCACATCGAGGACCATCCTTCGGAGAACTCTTCAGACGTTGTCGAGAGAACGCAGAAGGAAGTCCTAGGCCGGATCACGGACCTCGAGCGTACGAGGCAGGAGATAGCTGAGAGCAGGGAGGAGCTCGCCGAGAGACACGCTGTCAAGCATGGACGAGCAGGTTCGGCAGCAGTTCGAACTGCTGAGGCAGGAGTTCGCGGCTCGAATGAGTCAGACCGCCGACGAGATGAGAAGGCTGGAGAACGAGAATCAGCGGCTTCAGCAACAAGTAGCAGGAGGCCTCGCGGCAATTCCGCAGGCGATAGAACGTATGGGCGAGCAGATCAGAGGCGCGTCGAGCGCGGGAGGAGCCGCTCAAGGTCTCGTCGACACGAAGGGGATTGGCAAGCCCACGACGATGGGCGACGATCAAGAGAAGTTCGGGGCTTGGAATCGCAAGATGGAGAACTACGTGATAGGCGTGTACGGAGAGAGCTTCCGTCCCGTTCTTCGGTGGGCTGCAGAAGCCGAACGCCCCGTGACGATCGAGGGGGCACAGGCGGCGCACGACGGAGTACCAGAGCTGGTGACCAAGGTCAACCAGCTGTACGCGGCGCTGATCAGCACGACGGCGGACGGCAGCGAGAGCAACGACCTCGTGACGGGCGCCCCCGATGGGAACGGTCTCGAAGCCTGGCGGAAGCTCCACCGCAGGTGGGATCCGACGACAGGTCCGAGGAAGAGGCTGATCCTGAGGTCGATCATCTCGCCTCCGAAGTGCAGCGCGGACGAGCTGGGATCAGCCTTAGAGAAGTGGATCCAGCAGATAGGCAGGTACGAACGCCGCCAAGGAGAAGATGGTCTAGCCGAGCTGCCGGAGGATATCAAGATGGCGGCCCTCGAGATGCTCGTGCCTCAGGACATCGAGAACCACCTCGTACTCAACAAGCATCGGCTCGTCACGTTCCAGGACAGTCTGAACGAGGTGATGACGATCGTGGAGGCTCGGACCGGCGTGAAGATCAAGGAGCCATCGATCCGTGCGCGGGCACATCATCCGGACGACATGGACGTCGGGTCATTCGGAGCCCCGAAGGGCAAAGGCAAAGGCAAGGGCAAGGACGGCAAGAGCAAAGGGAAAGGCAAGACTCAGGAGCCGAAGGGGAAGAGCAAATCGACGAACGGATCATACTCAGGCTCCCGCACGTCCCCGACGGGTTCGGGCCGTGGTTCAGGGCACGCGGCACCTCGAAGCACCAGCGGGCGCTTCGACGGCTACTGTCGGAACTGCGAGAGATGGGGCCACAAGGCATCCGACTGCTGGAAGAAAGAGCAGGGATCGAGTACGAGGGCTGGAACTGGATCCGCAACGGGGGCAAGCGCTGGTGGTAAAGTCGGTAGCCGCGGCGGCAAGGCCGGCGGCAAGGCGGCAGGCAGCCTGGAGGAGGAGCCTGAAGCGGAGGTCGCCGCTCTGGACATGGGCAGCCTGGACTGCCTGGAGCTCGCCAGCGGCAGCGGCCGCGGCGTAGCGGCGGTCGATCTCTCCCCCTTCGCGCAGGACGACTGGATGAAGTTCAACTGGGACAGCGGTGCAGCTATCTCAGCATTCCCTCGGAGCTTCGCGCCGCCGACGGGAATGAAGGGCAACGGCAGCACGTATCGTACGGCCAGTGGTGAGCTCGTCCCGGACGAGGGCAGCTTGCAGCTCAAGGCGGAGGACGAGTACGGAGTGCTACGAGCGCTCAAGGGACGCGTGACGAACGTGCACAAGCCGTTGATCTCGGTGGGGCAGGCAGCAGGAGCTGGACAGTGTTCATTCCTGGGCCGCAATGGCGGCTGGATATTCCACGAGAAGAGCCCAATCGGCAAGCGCGTGGTAGGCATGCTCGAGAAGGAGGCGAAGGCGGCGAAGCACCAGATGCTGCCGGTCTATCGCGAGCAGGGTGTCTACAACTTCTACCTCAAGAAGGGCCAACATGGCTCGGTTGCTCCTCTCGAGGAGGGACTTTCGGCAAAGTCAAAGTCCGAGCTGGTGGAGCTCCTCAGCGGCAAGTCGAAGGAGGAGCTGCTGGAGATCCTCGAGAAGACAGTCCCCAGGAGGCAGCCCTCGGCGTAAGTCCACTGGAAGACTCAATACCACGGCCCCCTGCGGCATCAGCTGCGGGGGCGGCAGCGGCGGGGTCGGGACCTTCCGACGTGAGACCGCCAGGTTTTCAGCCAGCGGCAGCTGCTGCGGCCGACGCTTTGCCAGCTGCTCCTGATGGACAGCAGGCCGACGAGGGCGAGGAGGAGGCTCGCCCGAGAGTGCTGAAGGCACCTCATGAGCCCTCTCAGAGGGAGATCGCTGAACACGAGGCGATGGGACACGCGACTTATCGCAGCTGGTGTCGCGTGTGTATCGCGGCAAAGGGCCAAGGCCAGCCGCATCTCCGCGCACCGGAGGACGACGAGACAGCGGTGCCGGTGGTCTCGTCCGACTACGCCTTCATGGGCCAGGATGACGCGGACACCATGCCGATGCTGGTCCTTAGGGATCGGCGCTCGAAGATGATGGCAGCGACATTCGTGGAGAAGAAGGGCGACGACGCCTACGCCATCAAGTTCTTCGCACGCTTCTTACGGATCCTGGGCTACAGGAAGATCGTCAACAAGTCCGACGGCGAGCCAGCGATCCTGTTGGTCAAGAGGCGTGCGGTGGAGGAGGTTCCTGGCCTCGAGGCCATTCCCCAGGAATCGGCACCGGCCGATCATCAGGCCAATGGGGAGATCGAGGTCACGGTGCGCGAGATCAAGAAGCAGGTGCGGGCGCTCAAGATGGACCTGGAGTCCAAGCTGGGCGTCAAGGTGGAGGACAAGCACCCGGTGCTAGCGCACCTGCCGGAGCACGCCGCATCGGTAATCAACCGATACCGGCGCGGCCAGGACGGCAAGACCGCTCTTCAGCGGCTCACGGGACGGCAGTGGAGGAAGCCGGTCCCGCTCTTCGGCGAGCGCTTGATGGCGCGGTTCGCCGGGGAGCGCGCGAGGAAGAACGCGCTGGAGGAGCAGATGGTGGAGGCTCGCTACATCGGCCACCACCCGCGCGACGGCTCGATGATGGTCATCACGAGCGACGGCGTGAAGAAGGCGGTCGGCTTTCGCAGCCTGCCGCAGAGCGAGAAGTGGATCACGGCGGGCTGGGATGGCCTGAAGGGCCTGCCGTGGGACGTGGCTCCGCGCGCGGCAAGCGCGCCGCGGGCCATCGTCGGACCTGGAGAGGTCGGTCCGCCGCCAATTGTGGTGGTGTCGCCGCAGCCGCAGGCGCCGAGGAGAATGTACGTCCTCAAGGCGGACATCGAGCGGCTGGGCGCAACGCCGGGATGCCCAGGGTGCGTCTCGATCGCCAAGCACGGCCGGGTGCTGGCTGGCCACGCGCACAACGCGGTGTGCAGCAAGAGGATCTTCGAAGCGCTGGACGCGGAGGAGGCAGGCCGGGAGAGGACCGGCCAGTATCGAGAGCGGAGGCAGGGCCAAGAGGCCAGAGTCCGACCGGCGGCAGCGGCCGCGGCAGGGACCCCTCCGCCGAAGACGGCTCGGAGGATCACCGAGCCGGTGGCAGCGGCGGCAGCGGCATCGGCCGCGCCGGCCGCGACCCGATCGGCAGCAGCGCCAGCCGTGGCAGCCACAGCGGCGCGCATGCGAGAGAGCCAGCCGGTAGCACCGGGCTTCGGCGTGGCGGCTCCTTCAGGAGGAGCGAGCTCCAGTTCGGGAGCGGCGCGAGCGGCAGAGGCCGCCGCGGATGTCGACATGACCGCGGCCAGGTCGCGGCTGAAGCGCTTGGCAGAGGTGGCCCCGGATGACGTGCCGGAGGCCCTCGAGCGCGGTGATCCACAGCCGGCAGACGTGCCGGTACCGGTGGACATGGAGGATCTCGCGGCGCAGCCGGCGCCAGCGGAAGGACCTCAGCTGCCAGCTGGAGTGGCAGTCGTGTGGAACGCCAGTGAGGGGAGGCACATGCGGGTGCTCGCCCTCGATGTGGCGTCGATCGAGCTGGTTGAGCTCGGAGTGCTGACGAGAGCGAAGGCGGAGTTGCTCCCGCTCGTTCGCGAACAGGTCAGTGGCCATTGGGCCAGCGCCGGCGTGGACATCGCCGACGAAGAGGTGGACAGCATCGCCCTATCGGCGTTGCAGCTGGGCGCCGTGGACGTGGCCGAGGTGTACTCGCCACATCGGTTCTCGGCTCGGGCAGCGGAATTTCAGCTGCGCCCGGGCTTCGCGGCGGACCTGGAGGAACTCAAGGAGGACGGGACGCCGTGGGACTTGCGGCGCCCCGAGGATGTCAAGGAGCTTGAGAAGCAGCAGGAGCGGATGGATCCCATCCTGCTCACGGGGTCCCCTCCATGCGAGAAGTTCAGCTTGCTGAGGGGCCTGAGCGCCAAGTTCAGGACCGATGAGCAGGAGGCGGCTGAGATGGAGGAGGCCAGACACCACCTGAAGGTGGCAGTCGACGCCTACTGGCGTCAGCTCAGGAAGCCAGGCAGGTACTTCCTGCATGAGCATCCCTGGAGCGCGCGATCGTGGAATGAGGACATCGTCAAGGAGCTGGTCGCGCATCCAGGAGTCTTCACGGTCAAAGGCCCCATGTGTCGGTGGGGCATGAAGCTCACGAACCCACGCAGTGGCCAGGAGGAGTTCGTGCGCAAGGAGACCGGATGGGTCACCAACCATCCAGGCTTAGCCCGGAGGCTGCAGGGCACTTGCAGCAATGTGGACGGCCGCGCGGAATGGCATCGCCACATCACGCTCGTGGGCGGCATCGCGCGGTTCGCGAAGGTCTATCCACCGAAGTTGGTGGAGGCGGTGCTGGAAGAGCTCAAGGATACGCTGAATGACGTGGGAGAGCTCAGCACCGCCCAGGTGCAGCAGTCGGGCCCAGTCCCTGTGGACGCGGCAGTGCCGCCCGGGGACTGGACGAGTTACTGGGACGACGTCAATGGCGGCTACCTGGAGGCGGGCCTTGTGGCCCAGGCTCGCGCGGTCGAGCGCGAGTGGGTCAAGAAGCAGGAGCTGATCGAGATCGTCCCGAGGTCTCAGGCTTTCGCCGAGACTGGGCGTCCGCCCATCCCACTCAAGTGGGTCGACACGAACAAGGGTGACGCGGAGAGGCCCAACTACAGGAGCAGGCTCGTCGTGAAGGAGATCAAGGCGAAGAAGCGCCCTGACGAGCAGCTGGAGGCGTCCGAGGTCTTCTCGGCCATGCCTCCTCTGGAGGCCATGCGGTCGCTGGTCTCGCTGATGGTCACGTGGACGCGGGAAGCACCGCTCCACATTCAGGAGTCGCTTCGCAAGAAGGGCAGGAAGCCGGGCAACTTCAAGATCGGCTTCTTCGACATCAGCAGGGCGCACTTCTACGGGAAGGCGCAGCGGAGGATCTTCGTGGAGCTGGAGGAGGAGAGTCGCAAGGAGTACGGCGAGGACAAGTGCGGCCTACTCCTCAAGTCCTGGTACGGCACGCAGGACGCCAGCAAGATCTGGCAGGGCGACTACACGGAGCTGCTGGAGGAAAACGGATACAAGGCGGGCGTGTCGTGCCCAGCGGTCTTCTACAAGGAGGTGGACGAGACGAGGCTGCTGGGGCACGGCGACGATTTCGCGGTGCTGGCTCAGCAGCAGGACATCGACAGCTTCGAGGCCACGCTGGGCAAGAAGTACGAGTTCAAGAAGACTGCGAACCTAGGTTTCGACGAGGGCGATGACAAGCAGGCGGTCTTCCTGAATCGGGTCATCGAGGTCAGTGCGGGAGTTCCGCCTGGCGGTGGCCGGCCCTGCCGGCATGCGATGATCGAGCCGGATAAGCGGCACGCGGAGATCGTGATCGACGAGTTGGGTCTCAGCAAGGCCAACGGCGTGGATACGCCGACGGAGAAGCGCAGCGCCGACAAGCAGATGATGGATGCGAAGTCGGCGGCGTTGGGAGCAGCGGAAGCTTCGCGCTTCCGATCCCTCACCATGAGGGTGGCCTACCTGTCTCAGGACAGGCTGGACTTGGCAGAGGCATCGAAGACGCTCGCTAGGTCCATGCAGACGCCAACGGAGGCGAGCTGGCTCATGCTCAAGAGGGTTGGCCGCTACCTTAAGCGGCATCCTAGCACGGTGACGGTTTTCACGGAGCAGAAGATGTTCGACAAGATCCGGGTGTACGTGGACTCTGATCATGCAGGCTGTGCAGTCACGCGGAAGAGCACCGGAGGCTTCGTGGCGATGCTAGGGCATCATGTAGTCAAGCACGGCAGCAACCTGCAGTCGACGGTTTCATTGAGCAGCGGGGAGAGCGAGTACTACGCCCTGGTGAAGGGCGGGAGCGTGGGCCTAGGCCTTCACAGCCTCTTCGCGGACTGGGGGCTGGACCTGAAGGTGGAGCTCGCCTCGGATTCATCGGCGGCCCGGGGCCACGTCCAACGGCGAGGTCTCGGGAAGATGCGGCATGTTCAATCTCGATACTTGTGGATCCAGGAGCGTGTTGGTAAGGGCGACCTCTCGATCGCTGCGGTTCCTGGCAAGAACAATGTCGCGGACGTGCTGACCAAGAGCGTGGGTGGACCCCTTTTGAGGAGACACATGGCGACGCTGAACATCTGGGATCGGGCACCGAGTTCGACTCAGAAGGACTTCAAGTGATGGAGTGGATCGAATCCATGCTCCGCTACCTGTGGGGCTGGATGAGGTTCCGCCGGCGGCGGTATGATCGCGTCGGGCGGAGTGAGGGGCTCGCGGCATGGCCGCAGCCTAGCTGATGAGCTGGGCGCGTCGGCTCGGGCGCGCCCGCGTACGACTTAGGTCGTGCCTGGCCGGTTTGCGGCCAGGCCCGAGGAGGAGTGATTCTGACACCCTCCTCCGTGCGCCCATTTTGGCTCAAGATGAAAAGGAGATATTGTTGTCCATCGGCATACTATCTCATCAGGAGAGGCCTTTTTTTGTATTCTGGTACACGCCAACTTGATAATTCGAACAAGGTGAAGTTGAAGCATCGTTCTTCCATCTGTGTGTGGCGCTGCGATTCTGAAGGCCGATTCGCCTCGATTGGCTCTGCAATCCTGTGAGGAGTTCGCGCGGGCAGGCGCCGATGCAGCGTTGCGCTGTCGTGCTGCGCGCTGCACATTTTTTTTTTGTTTTTTCTCTCTCTCTCTCTCTCTCTCTCTTTCTTTCTCCCTTATGTTTTGCTTTATATTTGTTTTCCTTTGTTCAGATTGTCGAACTTTTCGTTGGTGATAGTGCGTGTATGGCAATGAGGCTTTGAGGCTTTGCGAAGGCGCGAGGGCTTTTGGATAGCCCCCGCGCCTCCTGAAAGGGCCTGCCCCCTTTCACTCTCCCCCTGGGCTCGCCGCCGATCGAGGCACGGGCGCCTCGGGCGCTGGGATGCGCCAGGCGAAGCCCCTCTCGTTCGACCCGACACGGGCGTCCCCGATGGCAGAAAACCTTGTTATGATGCCGTTGTTCTTCAGCCGCTGCTCTTCTGCACAGGTCGTAGGACAACGACGACGACTCCAGCTTGTCTAGAGGACGAGGACGACGATGACGACGACGACGAGGAGGATGACGACGACGAAGACGACGACGACGACAATGCCGACGACGACGATGATGACGACAACGACGACGACGACGGACAGGGGCGGCGGAAGGTATTCTTACGACCTGTCCGCCTGGGGCATCATGGAGGGCGTCACTGGCCCCAGGCCGCCGCTGCCGCCGCGGTCGCAGTCGCGGTCGCCGCCTTTGCCGTCGCCGCCGCCGCCGCCGTCGCCGTCGTCGTCGTCGTCTTATTCGTCTTCTTCGTCGTCGTCTTGGTCTTTGCTTTTGCCTTTGCCTTTGTCTTTGGCTTTGTCTGTGTCTTTCTCTCTTCGTCTTCGTCTTCGTTTTTGCCCTTGTCGTTGTCGTCGGCGTCGGCGTCGACGTCGGCGTCGGCGTGTGCGTCGGCATTGGCGTCGTCGTCGTCGTCGTCGGCGTCCTCGGCGTCGGCGTTCTCGGCGTCGGCGTCGGCAGCGGCGGCGGCGTCGTCGTCGTCTTCGCTTCCAGGTTCAGGTTGTGGGATGTTTCTCGCGCTCTCAGGGTATGTCGGGTTGTCTCGCGCCGCCACGGCTGGATTCCCCTCGAGACTCTGTCAAAGCGCGCCCCAGCAGAGGTCCGAGGGAGCAGTTTCGACCGCCAACGTATTCAACACATCCAGCTGCGGGGATCGCGGATCGACCGCGCCTCCGGACGGCACTTGGCATTCGAAAGCGCCCACATCGGGCAGGCACGGTTGCGGAGGACATGGAGCCAGCATTCCAGACGGGCCCTGACCTTTGGTAGACGCGCCACGGCATGCAATGCAATGTTGTGTTCTGCACCGCTGTGCGCTGCCATGCTTTGCCTTGCTATGCTTTGTGAGGGAATACTTCACTACGCAAGACCACGCCATGCTATGACATACTATGCTCTGCCGTGCTCCTCTACCTCATGCTTTTCCATCCATCGCGTACCCTTTGGGATCATTGCCCTGCTCGACATCCGACTGTGCGAATAGATAGGATATCTACGCCATGGTAAGGGATGGGAGGGAGGGGTAGGACGTCAGATGTGACGCTAGCGTCCCTAGCTTGCCTCCTCCTCCCCTCCTCCTACTCTCCCCTCCTCCTGCCTCCACCCTCCTCCTGGCTTCTCCGGTGCTGCACCCTGGGATGCTGCGAACTGCGCAACTGTCGCCACTTTCGTATGCTCCTGGGAACGGAACAGAACTCCAGAGAACTTGTTGTCTTGTCTGCTGCATGTTGCTACGACAGGCTCGGAGGAACAACCCACAGGGGGCCTAAGCACGAGGCGAGGGGGCTCTCAAGGCATCGCCGAATGTTAGTGCCTCGCCCCAAGGACCACCGAGGGAATGCATTACCCAGGACGGGGCCTAGCGAGGAGTAGGTGAGGGCGACACGACAACGAAGGGGAATGGCTCACGGGCCCGAAGGAAGCCCAGAGGGCCTCCGAGGAGGGTGGATAGGGGATCTACTCTTCGCTCGAATTCATCCCTCGCGAGTCGGATTATATGCGCACTGCTGTAAAGGTTCGAAAAACTCGGGCTTCCAGGGGAAATGCTGGATTCGGGGCGCTTACCTCTCCATTCAGAAGTCGTCCGAGATCTGGTCCTCTGGGTACTCGGAGTTGTCGGCGCAGCCGTAGGCGTAGAGGGTCTCGGAGCGGTTTAGGGGGCCGCAGTGCGCGCCTGCCTCAGAGCAGTAGGCGAGAGGGAAGGAGTCGAAGGCCTCGGAGCGTTAGAGGATCTCGTAGCAGTAGGCGTGGAGGAAAGCATAGAGGGCCTCGGAGCAGTAGGCGTGGAGAAAGGCGTAGAGGGCCTCGGAGCGCTAGAGGGTCTCGTAGCAGTCGGGCGGCCCGTAGAAGTCGAAGGCCTCGGAGCAGTAAGCAAGGAGGAAGGAGTCGAAGGTCTCGTCTCGGAGCAGTAGAGGGTCTCGTAGCAGTCGAGGGGGCCGTCGGTGTCGAGGGCCTCCCGTCAGTAGGCGTGGAGGAAGGCGTAGAGGATCTCGGATCAGTCGGCGTAGTGGAGGGTCTCGATAAAGTCGGCATCGGATTCGCCACATCCAGGAATTGAACATCCATTCCAGTTTGTAACTCCGTCTGGTTGTATAACATTGCGCATACTTTGTAAACCATACCATCATCACCACTTTGTGTCGTAGAGTCCACCGCTAGCCCTCTCCCAAGGTGCAGACCCCCCGCGGGGTCAGACATTAAGGCGTTGCACACCGATGTGTGTGGGCTTGGCGGTCGCGTTGCAGCGACGATCAATCAGCCTCCAGCCAGTCTGTAACTCCCTCTCCATGTGTGTCGCTTGTGCTCGCCCCTGCTTCCACTCCGCTCCTGTCTGGACCAGCGAGTCGATGATGCACGTCCTGATCTCGGGGTGGAGGTTGAGCATCAGCTTCCATTTCTTGACGTCATGCTGCACCTCTTTGGACATATCCCAGCTCTCGATCATCTGTCTGAGCTCGACCAACTTCTTGGCGTTGGCCGCTTCCACGGCCTCTCTGCGTAGAGGAGGTGTTGTCAGTGGACCGCCGAAGACCCACAGGGTGGGGAGGGCCGTCGTTGTGACCTGTGCCTGACTCGGTGATGGCCTGGTTTGTACCGACCCCCCAAGGCGCCCATGTAGGTGCACCGAACACTCTGGGCGCCCATGTGGGCATGCTCCTGTTTTAGAGCAGGTCGCACATAGTACTGCAAGCACCAAACACCGAGACGCACCACTTGTTTGAAAGGCTTTCTCTGCTTGGGGCCTCTCGACACCTCTTCGGGGTCATCTCGGCCCTCTTTGGGGGCGATCTTGGAGCGTATTCGGGCCGTCTTGGCGTCCTCTAGGCTCCCTATGGACTGCCTTGGGGCTCTTTGCCGCTGGATTCAGAGGGCGACGCAGCCATTGCAGCAGTCTTCTGCGGCCTGCTCTTGCGCGTGGCTGCCTGTGTCGAGCCGGCCACTCCCTCGACGTATGCGCTTAGATTGGCCAAGGTACGCACGTGTTGATGTGCATTGTCCCTCATCGAGAAAATCTGCTGGCACCATGAACACATCTTACAGATGACGCATGTGAAGAGTGGGTTTCGTGCCCCGTGCTCCCCTCCCTTGGTCAGGTACATGTGTGCCGTGAGTGCGCCGTGTGATGAGCGCGTTTGGGAGCATACCCTTCCGTTTCAATCATTGAGCGTGCACACGAATGCGGTGAGACTGTCCTCTGTCGGTGGTTCGCTCGCACGAGCTGGCCCTCGAAGGTGGCGAAGAAAATTCGGCTCCCCCCTGTGTCAGGATAGCTGCCTTGAAAATTGACGGGTCGATGCGGAGCCAGGCGTACCGCACCTCGCCGTGATCGAAACGGACGATGCATGAACAGTTCTTTTCCCCTCACCTATCATAGATTTCCTCCATGCGGTTGATCCCCGCACACTTGCAAAGGTCTGCCTTTAGTTGGTGCGCAAGCGGCGGGGCGAAACGGGTAAGACGGCCACGGTGATCCAAGGCCGGTGGGCCATCTCCCAGGGTTCCCCAAAGGGCAGCAATGACCTGGGCGTGGGCCTTGGGGTCTCGGTCCATCGTGTGGAGCCAAGCGAACCTTCGAAAGCCTGTGCGCACCTAGTAGGGATCACTCCATTGACGCCGAAGGTCAGCATGCGATAAGTTCCCTAGGTTGGGCGCCCGTCAAGTCTGTGGCTTTGCCACTCTGAAGAGCACGAAGGAACTTGGCAATGATGCTGTCGATCTGATCAGTCATCTTTGCGGTGCAACTGTAGGGTTCGTTTGCAGACAGCCACGATTCCACGCCGTGCCCCTGGAATGCCATCAAGTTACGATTCCCCGATATATTGCTACCCCATCGCTTCCCCATCTTAGTCCATCCCGCCTTAATCGCAGAACATCGGTATTGTAGCTCTTCCATGGTAGCTAGATTCCAAGGTCCACTTCTGTGGTCGGGAGGCGAATTCTCGCCTCAGGACGGTTCCGACAAAACCCTTCCAGTACGGGCAGAAAACATGTATGCGTCGCTTTCCCCCAGGGCCCTGCTTCCCATTGGACTTGGAGAGAGAATAGCCCCAGGATAAGTGTCCCAACTTAGGAGTTCTCTTGAGTACCCGAGTGGACTAGTGGATGGCTTCTAGGTGTTCGCTAGCAAGAGAGGGATGTATTTCACCTACACGTTCGGCACCGAGTCCGAGTCGAGGCTCATCCGCACGAGAAATGAAGCTGGCGTCCACCGCAATGAGGAAGATTTCCGATAGGGGGCGCTGCTCTTCTCTTTGGTCTTTCTTGAGGAACTTCAGGGTCTGCTTCATGTCCCGCTCTTCCCGAAACAAGTACTCCTCATTCTCTTAAAAAAAACTCGGCGACTCAATCGAGGTGGGGTTGGGGCTGAGCTCGGTTTCAAATTCGATCTCTGTCGCGCTCATCCCGCCGTCGTACGGCGAGCCAGTACGATACTGCAGCCAGTCCTCTCTGGCAAACTGCGGCTGGGGCACACTACTTACGCTTGCGAGGGCTGCCGCAGCGCTCGGTAGGCAAGGCAAAACGGCGATGGGCTTTGGTAATTCGTCGTAATCGTGCAGCTTCGTGTATCTCCGTTTCGATTCGTCGTCGTCTCTCCGCTATCTCTTGTCGGCTCATCCGTCGCACTTCGTGCTGTATCTCGTTTAGCTCCGCGTACTCGGGGAAATCGATCGGCTGACATCGGAGGACCTGTGCATAGTCATCCCCCCCGCTCTCGAAGTCCCTCGCGAGCGTCCGCTCGCATACGTATTAGCTCATCTAATCTGGCACGCATCCGTCTGACTTCAGGCGGTGGGTTTGGCCTGGAAGAAAAGAGAAGCGCACTCCCGAACTTGTGAAGCCCAGCATTGCCAGTAGGCATCGGTGTCCCCACTGCGGTTGTGGGTGTGTAGATCTGGGCAATCTCTGAACTTAGCTTCGACGGCCTTCTGGAAATCGAGCCTCTTGGTGCCTTTCTGGAGGGCCAGCGCGATACGATCTCGATCCCGGGCTTCACGGGGAGTACGATGATGAAACGCGGTGAACTCCATGATGAGGGGGGCATGGTTTCTCGGCCTCGCGTCAGGGATCTGCTGGAGCCTCCTAGCCGCCCTCCAGGGGATTACGCACTTTCTGATCCGGTCCTGGAGGGCCCTCGGGTACTGATGGCCCCATCGTGGCCCAAGTAGGCGGGGCCCGCCTCGGGGTAGAAGGAGCCCACGTCTATGAAGTCCTGGGGGAGCATCAGCGCATCCCAAATCATGTCGCCGATTCCCGACAGGTTACTCAGGTGAAGCTCGCCAACATGTGGGGCCATGTCGAACCGTCCAGTCTGTGGGAGTCCCAGAGAGATCGGTAGTCCGTTGCGGTGCCCGGAGCCGTTGAAATCCCCCAAGATGGATTGGCGTCGACCTAGCCGGAGTGGTCTGGGCTTGCGGTAACATGCACTTTACAAGTTGCTGAGATCCTCGTTCTAGCGCCCGCCGTCGTCGAGTGCATTCATCTCTAACGAACGGGAGGTAGAGCAAAATGATGGTCAGATCCGTCGATCCGTTGACCACTCTGACTGAACGCCCCCTGGCCTGCGCACTGCTCGTTGGTGTTTGCATGCCTCGTGCGTGTTTACGCTCGGATCTCCTCCCCATCAGCGTCACGCAAACGGCGGAACGACTGCTGCAGGTGGCCGCACTCCATCCTGCAGATAGTGCACACCCCTTCTCCAGCCGCGTCTCCTGAACTGGACGGCCAGCTGCAGCGCGAGGGCGTGCCCCTGGACGTGCGGCGGTGTCGGCGTTGGGTTCCTTCCGCACGCCTGTTGCTCTGGCAGCCTCCGCGAGCGAGCGAGGACCGGACAGCGCCGGTCTCGAGAGGGGCGGAGGCACGGGCCCCAGCGGGCGGGTGCGCTCCCACGGCTCGTCGCCCCGAGGGGGCCCCGGGTGGGCCCAGAGGAGCGTGTGAGACGAGGCTACGGTGGTACAGTTGACGGATGCTGCATTCAGATAGGGTACCTCCTGGAGCAGCTTGGGCTCCTGGGAGGTCCAGCGGAGTGGAGCTGAACGCGAATCCAGACGAGATTTTGCGGCTCCCCTGGTGGCTGCGACCTGCGCAACAGTCACCATTTTCGTGGCTTCCCGGGAGGTCCAGCGCAGTGGAGTTATCCGCACATCCAACCAGGAGCTCGCGGCTCTCGCGGTGGCTGCGAATCGCGCAAATGTCGCCAGTTTCGCGGGCTCCTGGGAGGCACGGCGGAGGTGATGACAGCGCAGATCATTTGCGCCCCCGCGGCTCCCTTGAGGGCTGCGGACTGCGCAGCCGTCGCCAGTTTCGCGGGCTCCTGGGAGGCACGGCGGAGTGCGGGTCGCCCACATTGCATGGGGCGTGCCCGCATGGCGCATGGCGCCGTCACGTCATTTAGCAGCGCGCGGCAGCAGGTGTGCGACGCGCGTGTCCCGACACCTTCAGGCGAAACAAATCAGAGTGCTGCATATCTCGCAATGTGTTCTTTTCTATAGAGCGTTCAAAGAAAGAGCCGGCTTGCCTGGAAAAGGCCTGGGTACGATTTTCGTATTTTTATGACCCTAGCCGTGTTTCGTGTTTTGTATGCCGTGGTCTGTGTCGTATGCCGTTTCTCGTTTTGTTCTCGCCCCTCGGCCTTCGCCCCTCGCGTTCTGTTTCGTATGCAGTATCTCGCCCCTCGCCCTAGCCATAGCCATAACTTCCGGGTGTTCGCTTCGTTTTCCTTTCTACGTTTTTTTTTGTTGTTGGGGTGGAATATTGTCCTGAGCCTCAGCCGGGGCCCCAGCCTTTGTCTTAGCACCAGCCGCGGCTTCCGGGTGCTTCTTGTCGTTGCGCTGAGCCGGAACTTCGCCCCTGAACTTAGCTCCAGCCCGTAGCCCTCGCCACAGCCCTACTCAGTTGTTGTCTCGTTGTCCGTTTCGTTTGTTCCCCTTCTGTTTCGCTGCAGTCTCGGCCGGAGCCTCGCCCTTCGCCCTTGCCCTAACCCCTCGCGGGGATCGCCCTCGCCTTAGCCCTAGTCGCTGGCTCGTTTTGTTATGTTGTGCTCGAGCCTCCGCTAGAGCCCCAGCCCCTAGCCCTCGCCGCAGCCCTGATTCGTTGCTCGTTCCGTTGATTCTTGTATGCGGTTGGTTTCTTTCGCTTTGTGTTGCTGAAGTCCCAGCCAGCACTTCGCCGTTCGCCTTGGCCCCAGCTCCTACCCCTCGCCGCAGCCCTAGGCCTCAGCCCGAGCCTCAGTCATCCTCACCCAAAGCATGCATCCAGGGGCGCCAGAACAAGCCCAGCGCGAGGATGTGCGAGACGATGCTGCAGACATTGCAGCAGTTTCTGACTGGCACCTGGTAAGTTCATCAATCCGCCAGCGGCGACAATGCAATCTAATATGCAGTCTCCCACAGGCCTCGGTCCCAGGTCCAGGCCTCAGCCCGAGCCTGAGCCATCCTTAGCCCCTACGGCGGCTCCAAGCCATAGCTTCGGTCCTACCCCTCAACCGTAGCCTCTTCGGCTCTCGAGCCCATGCCCTTCCCCAACCCGACAACTCTGCCCCCAGCCTCGGCCTTGAATTCCTGACCATCGCCTCAGGCCTCAGCCTTAGCCCCAGCCTCTGCCCCAGCCCGCGGCTTCGGGTTTCCAGGTGTTCGTTCCGTTGTTAGTGTTTTTGTTTTTTTGGCTCAAGCCCCAGTCAAAAGCTCGACACTCGCCTTAGCCCAAGCTCCCAACCCCAAGCCCTCCAACCCCGATTCGTCCCCTCAGCCCCGCGATTGTGTCCCCAGCCTCGGCCTTGCAGTCCAGGGCATGTCCTCAGGCCTCAGGATCAGTTGCCTTAGCCCCAGCCATAGCTTCTGTGGTTTCGTGCCCTTCTTTGTTTTGTTGCCAGCGTTGTTTGCGAAGTTTGCCAGGTCTGTGAATGGCGACTTCGTCTCGTTGTTCGTTGTCGTTTGGCACGGGTTCTGCTTGAAACGCTAATGTTCAACGTTTGGTTTCGGCTGATATTTTTGTTTAAGCGCTGTTTCGTTTTTTAAGCATTGTGGTCTGTCCTTGCAAGTTTGTGACCGCTCAGGAGGTCTTGGGAGGGATGGAGGGGGGGAGGGAGGAGGGAAAGAGGGAGGGACGGAGGGACGGAGGGACCGATGGAAAGAGGGAGGAGGGAGCGAAGCGGGAGGAGGGAGGAGGGAGGGAGTCCCTCGGAGGGGGAAGGGAGCAGCGAGGGAGGAGGGAGGAGGGAGGGAGGGAAGGAGGAAGGAGGGAGGAGAGAAGGGCGTCGCCCTGGTACCCCTCCCTCTCCTCCTCCTCCTCCTCCTCCTCCTCCTCCTCCTCCTCCTTCCTCTCTGGACGGCGGGCGCCGCCGGAGCCCAGGCAGCACCCCAACTACGCCCTGTTCAACAGCGTCCGCTTCGCGCCCTTCGGCGCCCTACTCGAGGCGCCCCATCTGATTTGTTGTAAATCCGTTTTTTTGTGTTTTTTTTTATCCGGCTCCTCATCCCTCCTTCTCCTCCGCTCCCCCCCCCCCCCCCTCGCAAAAGCCGTTTTCGCTTTCCCTCCTGCGGGCCCTCTCCGAGCCGCGGGACCGTCAACGGAACGATTCGGGATGGAAATCTCGCCCCGCGGGAGCGGGTGGAGGCCTCTGGAAGGTCTGGGTCCACCCCCTCCCTTCTCCACGTCGGGGGCAACGATAGGGGGGGATAGGCATAGGGGGGATGCATCGACCCCAAATCGCCCATTGATCGTCGATAGGGGCCTGATAACGCCAACCTGCCCAGGAAGGTGCGGATTCACCATCGGAGGCCTATCGCCGATCTATCGGCGATGTATCGCCGATTCCAGGTCGATGTTCCCCTCCCTATCCCTTTTCCCCCCTATCGTTGCCCCTCACCACGTCCTCCCCCCTCCTCCCTCCTCTTCGAGGCTGCGGCTTCACCCCGTGCTCTGGCGGGCACGTGCGAGCTCCCCCCGCGAGACACGCACGGCTCCGGCGTTCGATGCCGCTGTCGACGACGCCGCAGCAGACGTGCAAGTATACGGTAGAGGGAGACAGCTACTGAGCCACCGATGGCCCCCGGCAGATCGTGCTTCGAGCTCCCGAGGACGCTCTGCAGATCGCCGCGCGACGCGCTGACGCGCCGCGGGGTGGCGGCCCTCTCGGCGCCCCTCGCTGCGGGCCACTGCCTCGCCGTGCGTCCCGCGCGACGCCCTGCCGCGGGAGGGGGCGGCTGGCGCGGGCCTGTCCGCGGGCGCGGCCAGCGACGGCGTCGCCCGCTGAGGGGGGGGGCGCCCGGCGGGAGGGACCTCGGGCCCCCCGGAGCCGCCAGGGGCCCCTCCGGGCTGCCCGCCGCGCATGCCCCCCCCCCAAACTCAATGCTGGCACGCGCGGGGGACACCGCGGTCGAGGTGCATCCCATCACACCCGCCGCCAACTTTGAACATGGGGGGGGAGGGGGGGAGGCGTTGACGGATGAGTGTGGCATGAGTGTTCGCTAATTTGCTCCGAGGCCTGTACTGTCAGGTTGGAGGCTGGTGGGTGCGATCGGTGTGAAGGGCAACGTCAGGGGAGGTTAGACTCAGGGCATGCATCGCCCCCCGATCGCCCATTCCTCATCCCTGGTAGGGGCCCGGTAGCCCGCCCCGCCTATGACGTGCGGATTCGCAATCGGGGGCCTATGGCCGATGTATCGGCGATGTATCGCCGATTCCAGGTCGATGCTTTCCCCTGAGCTGGTCCCCACCCGATCTCGTTGCCCCTCGACGGGGTCGCAGAGTTGGTGACGTTGGTTTCGGTTTCGGCTCGTGCCGCGCGTGCTGGCGAGGCGAAGCAGCGCTTCCTCGCCTGGCTAGGCGCAGGTCACGCCAAGACGAGTCGGGGCCTTCTGGGGCGTTCCCCGGCTTGTCCCGCGGTTCTCCCGTGGTTGTCCTGGTGGTTTCCAGGGCGTGCGCGGGGTTGTCCCGTGGTCGCCCCGCGGTTGTCCCGCGGTTGTGCCGTGGTTGTCCCGGGGATGTCTTGTGGTCAGGCTTAGGAGCGCTGTGATGAAGATGAGGACTATAATGATGATGATGAGGATGATGATGCTGATGATGATGATGATGATGATGATGATTATGATGATGATGATGATGATGATGATGATGATGATGATGATGATGATGATGATGATGATGATGATGATGATGATGATGATGATGATGCTGATGATGATGATGATGGTGATGGTGGTGGTGATGGTGGTGATGATGATGACGATCCGCGACCAATTGTATTGCGAACCCTACCTCTGCGGGTCCACTCGACGCAGGTGTATGGGACATTCCCACTGGGGTTCTCACCGCCAGCTGGCATTTCAGAACTCTGGCTTGCAGGGTCAGGGTTCAGACATGGGTGCTAAGATGATGATCGTTGTCGTGTATGGGGGTTATCATGCTGATGATGATGGTGGTGATGATGATGATTCTTCTGCAGATGATGGCGATTATTCGGATGATGATGCTGCTGCTGATGATGATGATGATGATGCTTTTGATTATTAAACAGATGCTGCTGATGGTGATGATGATGCTGACGACGACGATGATGATGCTGGTGATGCTGATAATGACGATGATGCTGCTGATGATGATTATGATGATGATGTTGCCGATGCTGCTGCTGATAATGATGATGATGATGATGGTGGTGGTGATGATGGTGATGCTGATGCTGACGATCATGATGCTGCTGATTCTGTCGATGCTGGTGGTCGTGATTGTGATTATGACGACGATGATGACGATGGCGACGATGGCGAGACGATTATGATGGTGCTGATGATGAGAATGATGACGGTTCTGACGACGATGACGATGATGATTACGATGCTGCTGATGATGATGATGATGATGATGATGAGGATGACGTTGATGCGGATTATGATGCTGCTGATGCTTATGATGAAGCTGGTGCTGCTGCTGCTGCTGCTGCTCTGCTGCTGCTACTGATGCTGATGCTGATGCTGACGTGGATAGTGATGACGATGGCGATGGCGAGACGAAGATGATGGTGATAGTGATGGTGATGGTGATGGTGATGATGATGCTGCTGCTGACGAGGATGATTTGGATGATGTTGTTGATGCTGATGAGGATGAGGTTGAGGAGGTTGCTTTCGCTGCTGCTGCTGATAATGGTGGTGGTAGTTGTGGTGGTGGTGGTGGTGAGGATGATGTGGATGAGGAGGAGGGGGAGGAGGAGGAGAAGAAGCATGAGGAGGGGGAGAAGGAAGAGGAAGGCTGTCACATGTCACACCGTCCGTCACCACCATCTGAGTAGCTTTCAGCGCAGTGCATCTGCCAGCACGACCTCGAATCCGTTTTCGTCGTTGCTCAGGAGGTCGATCGTGCAAGAGGCTTCCGAGATAGCCGAAGAGGACTCCAAGGGGCCCTCCAGGAGAGCCCGAAGAGGCAAATTCCGTTTCGATCGGCACGATCGACATGGGCACATACATAGTCAATTGTTTGTACGAAGACTGACAGCAGTTCCTCACAATTTTGAGCAGGAGGCCGCGGACGTTGTCCATCTGAGATGAGAGACCGCCTGGTCAATTAACTACCAATTTAAGGCTTCCAAAATCGATACCCTTGCGTCGGTACATGTGCGGTTGCTTGTGCGCTGGCATGTGCGGGCATTTGACCGGCATTTCCCCCTGGCCTGTGCGGGGCTTTCCGGCTGGGCTCTGCTGTAAACGAGGGTCGGGGCATGTGCGGGCCGTCTCTGGATCCTGAAAATAATTATCAGCACTAATTTAATGAGCCCGGCGTATGCATAACCGCCGGCTGGGGGTTGATCTCCTGAGGGGCGAAGTTAGGGGGGGAAGGGCTCAGGCGGGCTGCATCGACCCCTAGTCGCCTCTTGATCGCCGATAGCGGCCCGGTAGCCCCAGCCTGCCCAGGAACATGCGGCTTCGCAATCGGGGGCCTATCGGCGAATCGCCGATCCATCGGCGATGTATCGCCGACTCCAGGGCGATGTTCTCCTCCTGAGCCGCCCCCCCGGCCTACTCTTGCCCCTCACTCCCAGCTGGGCGGATCCTGATCCGACTCGGGGATCTATCCATACCCGCTGCCCAGGAGACCGATCTTCCCCTGAGACGTCGTATATGTTCGCAACGGGCAATTTTGCTGTTTTTCGAGCCGTGAGATCCTCAAGGATCGATCCGGCTCAAAAATACAGCAGAAACATGAGATCGAGTGTTCCAAGGGGGTGGCGCGATGGGGGCGGTCTTTTGAGAAGTTGGGTGGCTTTTCGGAAGGCGGATGCCTGGTTAGAGGCAGGGCGGGCTTCCATGCTGCTACGTACGAATCCCCCTGCCCTCAGAAGCTCCCCGCCTTCTCAGAAGTCCCTGCGCGCCACCCCTTCGAGAGCACCGTCGAGATTTGGAATGCTCCCGGGAGCGCTCTGGAACGCTCTGAAACGGCAGCGGCGCCAGATACATCCTCCAGTCTCCCCCAGTTCCAGAAATTTCGTCATTATCAAGATTCCTCTCGCTTCGCGGGGTGCACGTCCGGAGCACGTACAGTCACGTCGTCGCGGGGCCTCTTGGGAGCCTTTTGGGGGCCTCCTGGAGGCCTCCTGGGAGCTTCTTCGGGGCCTTTCCCCCCTCCTTTTTATACACCCTTCCCATCTGCCCTTCCAGCGCCGGCTCTAATCATGGGCGCCGCAGTGACCAACTTCCACCTGGCTGGCGCTGCGCCGCAGTTCGCCCAGAGGGGGGAAAATGACATTACACTCCAGTCGCTGTGTGGCCTTTGGGGGGCTTTTTGGGGGCCTTTTGGAGGCTTCTGGGGGGCTTCTTGGAGGCTTCTTGGGGGCCTCTTGGGGGCCTCTTCCGGGCGTCTTCGGCCGTCTTGGCGCTTTTGCGCCGTTTCGCCCCTTCGGAGGCTGTCCTGGGGGCCTCTCGCGGCCGCATCGGAGCCTTCTTGGGGTCCTCTAGGGCCGTTTCCGCGGCCTCTTGGACCGTCTTGTGGGCCTCTTGGGCCGTTTTGGGGCCCTCCCGGGCCGTCTTGGAGCCCTCTTGGGGGCTTTTTGGTTTGTTCTGGGGCGATTCTGGAAGCTGCTTGGGCCGCCATGGATTAGTGAAAGTCGAAAAAGACGAGAACGCTAAAATATTGCAGAAACCGTAGGAAAATCAATGATTTCGGCCTCTGGAGGCGCAGTTGTGGGCGCTCTTGGGGCCCTCTTGGGCCGTCCTTGGAGCTTTTGGGGCCGTCTTGGAGGCCTCATGGGCCCCCGTTGGGAATATCTTGGGCCGTCTTGGGGCCGTCTTGGGCCGTCTTGGGGTCATCTTGGGCCATCTTGAGGCCCTCTTGGAGCCCCAAGAGGCCCAAGAGGTCGAATTTGTTGATTTGTCATAGGTTTTTGTTGGTTTTTATGTCCCCGGAAGGGGGGGGAACATCTTGGTCCGTTCATGTGACGCGACTGCAGGGGGGGGTTAGGGGGGAGACATACTAATGGAACGCAATGCAAAATTTGGGAATTATGCAAACATAGGACACATTTGATCCACTGCGTTACAGCATCCGCGGAAAACGCTGCCGCTCAGCACGTCACTTCCGGACGTGGATCCATTGGCTTACGCCACACCGCCGACCCCTTGGGGCGGCAGCGATCGTCCCCCGCGTGGCCTGTCCGGACAGCCTGTGAGTCCCCTCTAGACGCGTTTTGGAGCCCTCTTAGGACCGTCCTGCCGTTCCCCTGGGCCGTTGCTATGGTTTCTGGGGCCTTCGCGGGGCGCCCGGAGGCCGTCGTGGAGCCTCTTGGGGAATCTCGCGGGGTGCCAGAGGTCGATCTTGGAGGTTTACTGGGCCGTCGTGGGGTTCGTGGAAGCCCAAGAAGCGAATATGCTGAAAATGTAAGTTTTACCTTGGGGAATAGGATGGGTTTTGCTTCTCGAGGCCTGCTTGCGCCTCGTGGTCGCGTATGCAAACGTGTTGGACGCCCATGGGGCTGTCTGGAGGCAGTCTTGGGCGGTTTGGACCGAATCGTCCCCCGCGTGGGCTTTCCGGACAGCCTTCGGGAACCCTGTTGGCCGGTTTTGGAGCCCTTTTGGGACCGTCCTGCGGCTTTCCTGGGCCGTTGCTATGTTTTTTTTGGCGCCTTCGTGGATCGCCTGGAAGCCGTCTCGGAGCCTTCTTGGGAGCCTCTGCGGGTGACAGGGGCCGATCTTGGAGGTTTATTGGGCCATTGTGGGCCTCGCGAAAGCCCAAGAAACGAATGTGCTGAAAATGTAAGTTTTATTTCGGGAATGGGACAGTTTTTGCTTTTGGAGGCCTTCTTGGAACGCCTCGTGGTCGCGTTTTCCAACGGCTTGGACATCCATGGGGCTGTCTGGCGGCGATCTTGGGCGGTTTGGACCGAATCGTCCCCGGACAGCCTTTGGGGGCCCTCTTGCTCCGTTTTGGAGCCCTCTTGGGACCGTCCTGCGCCTTTCCTAAGCCGTTGCTATGGTTTCTGGGGCCTTCGTGGATCGCCCGGACGTCGCCTTGGAGCCTTTTTGGGAGCCTCTTGGGCTGGCGAGGGTCGATCTTGGAGGCTTCTTGGGCCGTTTTGCGCCGCGTGAAAGCCGAACGAGCGAATGTGGTGAAAATGTACGTTTTCCTTTCCCTCGGAAATGGGACGATTTTTGCTTCTGGAGGGCCTCTTTGGGGACTTATGGAGCCGTGTGGAGGCAATCTTCGGCGTTTTGGGGCGATCTTTTGTCGATTCGTAGCTCTCTTGGACCGTTCCGGGAACCTTTGGAATCTTTTTGGCCCGTTTTGGCTGGACCAGGCCCCCGGGGGAGGGGTTTTGGGAGGGGGAAGCATCTCACACGCCGTGACCCCAAGGGGTCGGCGGATTTCATGTGTGTGTGTGTGTGTTGTTTGCCACTCCCCGTCGTGCTGCCTGCGTGTAATCGTGCGTGTAATCGTAGTTGTTGCTGGTTCGTTCTCATCTTCCTCCGCGTCTGTTGCGGTGTTTCTCCGGGTCCTCTTGGAGCTTTTTCCAGGCTCTGGGTGGTTTTTTGAGGCACTCGGTGGGCGTCGTTGCTGCCTCTTTGGGTCAGGCTGGGGTTCTTTAGTGTGAATGCACAGTGAGGGACGCTGAAATAAGAACCACTTTGGGCTAAGGAGGGCTCTGGTTTTGAGGCTGTTCCTTCGATCTAGCTCGGGGAGCCTCTTCGTGGCTGAGGCTCGCCGTGGCCAGAAAAGCTCAAAGCTTCCTCGTTCCGTACCCAGTGTTCCTTCTGGCAGCACGATGGCCGTATTTCAATGTCGATCCGATACGATGGTCTTGATTTTTTCATTTCGGGCCCCCCAAGAATCTCGACCCTTTTCCCAGGGCTGGCCTTTCGTCCCGAGTAGTTTTCTGACGGTTCCAGGGCCCGGCGAGGGCCCCCATGGGCTGAGAACGGCGGAACTCCCCCGCCTTGATTTTTTCAAGACGTTTGATGTCTGGGTCTCAGTCTCGATCCGAACGCGCCCTCGTCCTGCATTAGTCAGTCGAAGGTGGGCCTCGGGGCGCGGCGAAAGCGCGAGGTGCTCATGGGCGCCGTGTCCTGCCGCCTGGTCATGCTCGACGGCGCCGGCGACGCGGACGAGTCCGGCTCTCCAGGAGAGCGCCCTCGGCATCGTCGTCGTTGTCGCCTCGAAAGAGAGAACTTACATAGACATACATCTCCCAGCACAGTACCCTGATAGAAGCAAAGGTGAAGCGGCGGGTCGAGGAGTAGGGAGGTCGGCTGTAGGGGACAGGGGTGAGAGTACGGCCATGTGCACCCGCGTAGTTTTTTACGAGGAATCGTGGCCGTCTGGACCCAAACTGTAGCCAGCATTGAGGCGAGACCAGGATTCCTTCAGGCGAAACTGCTGCCGGACCAAACGTCCTCGGGCTCCCCGCCCACCTTAAGACTCTTCTGTCCTGGCATCGCTCGAACGCGTGCTTTGTTCCTTGGCGAGGACAGTCGAGGAGCCTTTTGGAGCATCTAGCGAAAACATAAACGCACGAAATCGAAACATGCACGGGGAATGGACGTCCGAGCGATGTCGAGCTGTGCACCTTAGCGTATTTTTGTTCAGGAGATCGTGGCCGTCCCGACCGAACACGTAACCAGCATTGAGGCGAGAGCACGGTTCTTGCATCAATTTCGAGGAAGCCTCAGGTGAAACGGCTGCTGGACCGAACGTCCTCAGGCTCCCCGTCCCCCACCACTAGAATTTCTTCGGGAAACGCTATTTGGGAACTTTCGCAGCTCCGCGAGAAGTTCTTGGATCGGCGCTGGGGCCCCCCTGGCGGCGCATCCGGCGCCGCCCCTGTCGCTCCCCGCCCGCCAGGGAGGGCAGTGCAGCGCCGATCCAAGAAATCCGCGCGGACCTTCGAAAGTATATGTTTATGCTGTTTGTTATTCCTCTATCGTCCTCGTCCTCGTCTCCGTCGTCGCTGTCATCGTTTTTGTCTTCGTCGTCCTCTTCGTCGTTGTCGTTGTCGTCGTCGTCGTCGTCGTCGTCGTGTTCCTCGTCGTTGTCAATCTGGAAAATATGGCAAGTGGAGGGGAAGACGAACATCCAGCACATACGGGGAAATATGGGGCATCCTGGGATTTGCGTCTGTTTGTTTGTGTGCCCCTGGGCCCCATCGAGTTCCTGGCGTCGGTCGGTACAGGGGGGGCGGTCTCTTGAGCAAGAGGGGCGGAGGCGCGGAGGCGCGGGGGGGGGGGAGGGGTTCCGACTGTGGGCGGTGCTGTGGTGGAGCGGTGCCTTCGCCCCTCCTGCCTTTCTTCCAGGCCTCCCAGAGGGGGTCCGAGTAGAGTCGGACCGAGGTATAAGATCGAGCTCGGTTCGGGGAGGGCACCCTGAAGTTCTTCGTGTTTGTTGGATGTTCTTGTGCATCCGGGGGAGTGTACCCTTGGATGTTCTGTTAGTTTTGGCCGACGGAGGGTCTCATGTTCTTGAGGGATGTTCTTCTGGCCCAGGTCCGATTGTAGATGAGGTCGGAGGATCGCGCCGCATCGCCGATGCATCGGCGATGCGGCTCGATGTGGAGCCCGACTTTCTCCACGCCGACGGCGCCGATGCATCCCTCGGCGATGCGGCGCGGTCCTCCGACCATCTAGGAGGCCTCAATTTCCTCCCTCGGCCCTCAGATTCTCCTCGTCATCCCCCAGCAGATCCTCGTCCTCTTCAGGTCCTCCTCTTTCTCCTGCCCTTGGTCTCTCCTCTCCCCTCTCCCCACGGCCTCGTCTTAGCCCTCTCCTCGGGGCCGGTCTTTCATCCCGAGTCGGCTTTTTGACAGCCCTGGGGCCCGGTGAGGCCCCCCAGGTGCCGACAATCACGAGAAACTTCCGTCTTGACTTTTCCAAGAGCCTCGGATGTCTGGGCCCTCCCCCCCTGTGTGACCGTTTTTTGGCTCAAGACCATGCTCGTGGGGGCTTCCAGCCCCAAGGCAGCAGCGGGCACCGCTTGGCCAAGGTCCTTTGAGACCTGGTAGCGCTCCAGCCTGCCACCGAAGGGCTCTGCAAGGGGCCCTCGGACATTCCAGTGAGTTTCTGGAGGGGCAATGTTCGGAGCTCGCGTCGCACAAAAAATACGACAGGAGGTATTGACCGTCTCGGCCTCTGGGGGTTTTCGCTGGGCCTCGTGACCGTCAAAAGCGACTCCCAATGAAGCACTAGCCCTGGGGCAAGGTCGAGCGTTTCTGGGGACCCCGCCTGGAAAAAATGAAGGCATCGCATGCCAGGGAGAGAGTCTTAGGAAGTTGATCTGGGAGTCCAGGATGCCTTGGCGGATTTGCAGCAGCAGAGGGGCATTGCGGCGCCAACTGAGTCGCCAAAGCCGGAGACCAGCCTCCGCTCGTTGGTCGGGAGCCTCGAAACGGGGGTCAGTGTCAACGGGGGTCAGCCCGAGCGCCGGATCTTGCAGGATCCTGCGGAGCCAGGGTTGCATTGACCCCGTTTAGCGCGCAGGAGCCTGCAGTATCCTGCAGGGTTCTTGCAGGATCCTGCGAAGGCCGGCTGACCCAGGTTTGGATTGGCCAGGGTCAGTAGATCCCCGAGTTGGTCGGAGGCGGCGCGCAGTTGGTCAGCCCCCTCACCTGCGACGACTCATCCACGCGGCGCCCCCGCGCAGCAGGGCATCCGACGCCAACCAGTCTGACATCCACGGAACTCGGGGTCCGCACAGCAGACCAGCGCATTCAGTAAGTCTTAGCCACGCGCAGAGGGGGGCAGGGGGAGGGGGGAAGGCTTCTAAGAAGCAGCCTCCTTCTACGACGCCTTCCCCCCTCACACTACCCCCTTGTGCGCGCCGCCAAAAGTGTTTGGCAATATCGTACACGAAGTTGCCAGCATGGCGAACGAGATTCAAGAGGCGCCTCGACGACATCTTGAGCGGCTCGTTGGCAAAGAGCCCAGGTTGGCGGATCCCAGGGGGCTGATTCTGCAGCAGGACACCAGGGCGCCCGATCATGGCAAGCCCAGGGGCCGTCATCTACTCCCTCCCCTCTTGTACTAGGGCCAGCACGGGTTCGCGGTCTGCTTCCTTCCTCAAGCCTCCTGCCCCTATTTTCCCCTGGGGGGGCGGCACGAGAACGCGAAGTCATTCGCTTCGCGCAGCGCGAAGACCGAGCATAGCTGCCCTTGATTACGATGTGCCCAGTACGTGTGTTGGCGCTGCTGCTGACCTACAGGTGCACGCGAAGAGGGGTGGGGGTGCGAACTCTGCTGCGTGCAGTCCCGGGATGCTTTCCTCAGGCGATCGCAAACATGGATCGAGGGGGCGTGGATTAGCGACGGGTCCCGTTTCCATCGGAAATCGCGGACTTCCGCCGCCGAACAAGGCGGCACCGGTCGCATTTTGGGGAGGGCATCTCCCCCGATCCATATTTGGCGACCGCGCGCCAAATCCATGGATCGCTATTCCATGTTTGCGCGCCCCCTATTTCCAGCCTCGGGATACTCTCCAGCAGCTGCGCCTCGCCGAATCGCCCCGAAAGGTCGTCGTCGGCCGTATGCTCGAGCTGTCGCGTGAAAGCCAGAAGACGAGGACCACCCGGGTCGGACAGCAGGGGTGGACTGGGAAGGGGGCGGCGTGCGATTTTTTCTCCTCCACTCAGGCAGTCCTCGCGGCCATGCTTGGTTAATAAATCCTCTGGTAGCCTCTGTTCACAACGGAGCCAGCCCAGCAGAGTTAACAAATCTTCTGGTCCGTATCCAACTATCCGCCGCAAAAATTATACACAGACACCTTCCAATGGATTGTTTCTGGGCCTCAGGGGAGGGTGGCGGTGTAGAAATCTCCACTGGGAGCCAGCGACTTTCTACACCGTCCCCCTCCTGAGGGTACATACAGAGTTCGTTGGAGTGTGTATGTGTGCATATATGAAAGAGCGTGTTCTACCGCTGCTGGCGGAAAACCGGGGGGGGTCACTACCGGTTCGAACCCCTCCCCCCCTCCCCCCCCTCCGGAAAACCGGGGGGGGGTCACTACCGGTTCGAACCCCTCCCCCCCCCCCCCAGCTCATCATGAAAAGGGAGGGGGGGTCACTACCGGTTCGAACCCCCCCCCCCCTCCCTCGAAAACCGAGTGGGGGTGCGGACAGTGGTGGGGACGGTGTTGGTGGGGACAGTGGTGAGGGGACAGCGGGACAGTGGTGGGGACAGCGGGGGGACAGTGGGACAGCGGTGGGGACGGTAGTGGTGGGGACAGTGGTGGGGACAATGGTGGGAACAGGGGGGACAGTGGACAGTGGTGGGAACGGTGGTGGTGGGGACAGTGGTGTGGGGACAGTGGGAATGAGGTGGAAACACTGGGACAGTGGAGGGTACAATGGTGGTGGGGACACTGGTAAAGGCGGTGGCGAGGACGGCGGTGGGACAATGGGACAGAGGTACAGTGGGGACAGTGGTGGGGACAGTGGGGACAGTGGTGGGAACAGTGGGACAGCTCAGTGGGACAGCGGAGGAGTCAGTGGGACAGTGGGGACAGTGGGGATAGGCAGTGGTTGGGTCCGTGGAGACAGTGGGGAGAGTGGAACCGTGGTGGGAACAGTTGTGGGAACAGTGGGGACAGTGCGACAGTGGTGGGGGCACTGGTGGGGACAATAGGGACGGTGGTGGAACCAGCGGGGACAGTGGTGGTGAGGACAGTGGTGCTGGGAACAACAGTGGGGGATGTCGAGCGGTGGTAGGGACCGGGAGTCGTTTGCTGGCGGTGCGTGGGGGGGGGGGGTCGAACCGGTAGTGACCCCCCTCCGGTTTTCGAGGGGGGGGGGGGTTCCAACCGGTAGTGACCCCCCCCGGTTTTCCGGATCCGGGGGGGGGGGGGGAGGGGTTCGAACCGGTAGTGACCCCCCCCGGTTTTCGAGGGGGAGGGGGGGGGGGGGAGGGGTTAGGGGAGGGGGGGGGTTTGCCGGGAGGGGGGGGGGGGGGGGGGGAGGGGTCCAGCAGGGGGGGGGGATTTTCGGAGGGGGGGGGGAGACCCCCGGGTTCCGGAGGAAAAGGTTGGCAATTTTCCACAGTAAAGCGGCGGTGGATCACGCTCTCTCAGTTAGTTATATATGTATATATATATATATATGTACAGCTTTATGTGTATATGTACATGTCTGTCTGTCTGTCTGTCTGTCTGTCTGTCTGTCTGTATATGTACGCATGAATGTATGTATGGATGTATGCATATGTATGTATATGTATTTGTATATGTATATGTGTATATTTATATACATGTCTAAGTATATGTCTATGTCTATGTATATGTATATGTCTATGCATATGTATATGTATATGTATATGCATATTTATATGTTTATGTATGTGTATACGTATATGTATACGTATATGTATATGGATATGCATATGTATATGTATGTGTATATGTATATGTATATGTATATTTATATGTATATGTATATGTATATGTATATGTATATGTATATGCATATGCATATGTATATGTATATGTATCTGTATGTATATGTATATGTATTTGTATATGTATATGTATATGTATATGTATATGTGTATGTGTATGTGTATGGATATGCATATGTATATGTATATGTATATGTATATGTATATGTACATGTACATGTATATGTATTAGTATATGTAGATGTATATGTATATGTATATGTACACATATATGTATATGTATTTGCATATGTATTTGTATATGTATATGTATAGGTATATGTATACGCATATGTATATGTATATGTATATGTATATGTATTAGTATATGTATATGTAGATGTATATGTATATGCATATGTATATGTATATGTATATGTATATGTATATGTATGTGTATACGTATATGTATATGTATATGTATATGTATATGTATATGTATATATGTATGTGCATGTGTTTGTGTATGTATAGGTATAGACATGTATGTGTATATACGTGTATATATATATATATATATATATATATATGTATCCGTGGGGTAGCATGCCTGATCCGTCACGCAGTGCCTCTTGGAGGCGGCGCCCTTGTCCAGCGTGCAGGGGGAGTGCGACAGCTGCTGCGTGCAGCTGGTTTCGGCCCCGCCAGGCGCCCTTCCTCGGCACACGGCGCAGGGGGGCGACGGGAAAGCTGGCTGCGTGAGCTACAGTCAAAACCGCATGGTAAGGATGAGCGATTTTCCAAGTTTACCCTTTTGCATCCTTTCCCTTGGGCCCATCCTTGGCCGCCTTCGCTGGCCGCGCCCCGCTCGAAACGTGTCGACATGGCCTTCCTAGGCCCTTGCATCCTTACCGCGCGTCCTACTTATACGGGTTGACTGTAATGTGCAGGCAGCCTCCTTTCTTTATCACCCTTTCTTGTTCGGCCTGAGAGGTCCTGATATCCGCCGTCACGAAAAAATGCAAAGTGCTAAAAGAATTCGACTGGGGCCCTGCCTGGACTTGATCCTTCTGTGGCACTTTTTCGCGCCAGATCGATTCGGGAGGGCCCCGGGACCCGGGACAAGGCGAAATCGCCTGCTGTGAACAACAAGGTGACGCCAGGATTTGGTATGGCTTCGGGTTGCGCACAGACGCCCCTCCCCAGGCAGCTCCAGCTGGCCTCAACAGACCATCCGAGTAGTCCAAGCTAGCCTAGGCCCCCCGAGTACTTAGCCAGGGCGGTCTCAACTCCCCAACCCTGGAGCGCGGAGCGCCCCAGCGGCGCCGCCAGAGGCGGCGCCGGGATGTTGATACCGCCCCGGACTGCTACTCGGGGGGCCTGGTGAGTCCACCCAGGACTACTTGGGGGGCTGTGTCTGTGCACAACCTGAAGCCTTACCATCGGCCCTCCTCGATACTCCGTCCTCGGTTCTCCTCGGTTCTCGGTCGCCTCCTCGGTCCCCTCCTCGGCCCTCGATCCTCTTCAATCCTTGGTCCCCCTCTATCCCAGATGCTTCCCAGACCTCGAACGCGTTGGAAAAATTCGAACTGGAGCTTTGCTGGTCGGGCGAATTTCGAAGATCGAGGATCGAGGCATATGTTTGGCTTCTGGGGGCCCTCGGGACGCCACGGCTGGATGCGCCTCGAGACTGGTCGGAACACACCCCGGGAGAAGTCCTGGAACAGATTTTCGATTTGATTCACGGGCGTACGCCACACCGCCGACCCTGTAGGGCCCGTGGATGCCGAGATCATACTTGATCATCGGCCGCCGATTCATGTGTTGCTATTTGTTCTTCCCTTCCTCCTCTTTCTGCTCCTCATTCTCCTCCTCTCTCCTCCTTCCTTCTGCTCTCTCTCCCCTCCGCCCTTCGGCTCCTCCGATTAGAGTTGTTTTCCCAACAATCCTTTGGCGTTGGGTCCTCGTTTTGAAGAGACAGCGCCGCGCGTCCCTTCTTCTGCTCCTCCTCATTCTTCTCCTCTTCCTCCTCACCTCCCTCCCTCCTCCTCCCATCATTATCATCCTCCTCCTCCTCATCATCATCATCATCACCATCACCATCACCATCACCATCACCACCACCATCACCATCACCATCACCATCATCATCATCATCATCATCATCATCATCAGCATCATCATCATCATCATCATCATCATTATCATCATTATCATCATTATCATCATCATCATCATCATCATCATCATCATCATCATCATCATCATCATCATCATCATCATCACCATGGCCGTCATCATCACCATCATCGTCATCATCACCATCATCGTCATCGTCTTCGTCACACCCCTCACACGTTTCCTGGTCCCACGGGGAGCTCCACCCAAGGTCCCAGAGGCGCGGTCCGCATGGCGGCGCCGCCCCATTTTGGCACACCTCTCGCACGTTTCTTGGCACCATAGGGATCTCCACCTCAGGTCCCAGTGGCGCAGTCCGCATAGCGGCGCCGCCCAATCTTGGCACACCCCTCACACGCTTCGTGGCCCCATTGGGATCTCCACCTCAGGTCCCAGTGGCGCAGTCCAAATAGCGGCGCCGCCCAATCTTGGCACACCCCTCACACGCTTCGTGGCCCCATTGGGAGCTCCACCTCAGGTCCCAGTGGCGCAGTCCGCATGGCGGCGCCGCCCCATTTGGGCACACCCCTCACACGTTTCAGGGCCCCCTAGGGAGTTCCACCCAAGGTCCCAGTGGCGCAGCCCGCCCGCATGGCGGCGCCGCCCCATTTCGGCACACTCTTCACGCGCTTCGTGGCCCCATACGGAGATCCACCGAGGGCGTTACTAACAGCGACGGTATTCACAACTGCATGTGGTTGGGTCCTTCGCCAGGCTAATTATTGTTGTTTGCCCACTGACTTTGGAGTTGGTGATTCAATCCGGGACGAGTCGTTGGCGGTCCAATCCGTTTCCGATCTGGCCCGATTTCGCGATTCGATCCAGCTCAGGCGTGCTTTCCCAGGAGCAGCTCTCTCTATCCTTCCAGGCTTTCAGGGGCTCGCTCTCCAGGACCCGTTCTGTTCATGTCCAGGGAGTGAACGAGCCTCTCCGCTGACCTGTCTCGGGGTGCGTATTGGCTGGGATGTCGGGGCGGATCCAGCCGTGGCGACGAGAGGCCTGCGAGGGGCCTCCCGGAGGTCCAGAGACAGCGGAAGACACCAGACAACCTCGATCATCGAAGTTCAACCTTTGAAGTTCGATCACATAGATGCCTCCCAGCGCGTCCAGGACCTCTTTCCTTTCCTTCATTCGACTGACAAAAAAGGACGAATTTTATGAGGTCCGCGCGGATTTCTTGGCTCTGCGCTGTACCCACCCCTCCTGGGTGCGCGTGGCGCGACAGGGGTGGCGCCGGAGGCGCCTCCAAGGGGCCCCCGCGCGGACCTCGAAAGCCAATTCCCCGCTTCCGAAGTTAGGTTCTGGTTTTCTCTGGACACCCCGCGCAGTCCTCATACCTCCTCCCTCTCCTCTTCTTCCTCTTGTCAGGTTCACCATCACAATACCACCATCCCACCACCACCACCACCACCACCATCATCATCATCATCATCATCATCATCATCATCATCATCATCATCATCATCATCATCATCATCATCATCATCACCATCATCATCATCATCATCATCATCATCATCATCATCGTCATCTTCATCATCATCTTCATCATCATCAGCATCATCGGCATCATCATCATCATCATCATCATCATCATCATCATCATTATCGTGTTCACCATCATCGTCACCACCATCATCATTTCACTCATCACCAGCAGCATCATCCTCATCATCATCATCTTCATATTCATGTTCATCGTCATCTTTATCACCGCCATCGTCGTCATCATCATCGCCATTATCTTTGCACACACTCACAGGAGGCCCTAGGAGGAGGCAGGACGAGGAGGAGGCGGAGGAGGAGGACCAGTGTAAACCCAAGATGCATCAACGATTTTCAAAAGAGCATCCATGTCTTCTGTCCACAGGTCCCTATAATACTTTTCCTTCATTGCGAGCTGTGTTCCAATGGAAGGTAACCGTCTGAGAATCGTCACTCATGCCAGCACGCATTCCTGGAACTTCGAAGCCGCGAATACACGTGACTGCTGCGTTCTGTCAAGTCGTGCCAGACCATCACAGGGACATCAGCACAGCGAATCAACGTGACCGTGTTGTCCTGACAACCATATGCATCTTGCCAAAACACAGTTCTCGGGATTTCAACCGTCGAATTCTTGAAACTGCTATTGAGTTTCACGATGCATGTCCTCGGCACCAAGGCGAGAGCCACATTTGGCAAAGGACCCCCATCCCGTTTGTGGAGCGGTTGCACGTTCAAGCCACATGTGTGCGGCGCTGCGGCGAGAGCCACATTTTGAAAACCACCCGCCCTCCGTTCCTGAATTTGTTGCAAGCTTTTACGGCGAATGCTTTGCGCGGCGGTAGGACGCGAGCCACATTTTGAAAACGACCCGCCTTCAGTCCTGCAGCTGGCTGCACACTTTTCAGCCGAACGTGCGCGGCGCTAATGCTAATGCACCTCAGCTGGGTCCGCCGCGCGGGCGCTGATGCGCATCCGGCCCCAAGGAGAAATGCGAGAACCGCATATTTGGAGTCACCCGCCCTTCACCCTTGCAACTGTTGCAAGCTGTTGCGACGCATGTGCGCGGCGCTATGCCGAGAGCCACATTTTGAGCAAGACCCGCTCGCCATCTTCGAAATTGCTGCAAGTTTTTTGGACGAATGTGCACCGTGCTACGGTGAGAGCCACCTCTCGGGGCCTCTTGCGGGCCTCGGGCGAAATGTCCGTTCGAGTTCTTCATCTTGATGTATTGGAGGTCTTCTTGCGGTCCTTTCTGGGCCCTCCTGAAGGCATTTTGGGCCGTCTTGAAGCAATATTCGGCCGCCTTGGGGCCGTCGTGGGCCGTCTTCGAGGCATCTTGGGCCATCTTGGTGTCCTTGGTTGTCTGCACGGGCCGCCTGGAAGCCCGGGACGCAGATTATTTATTTTTACGGCGGGTCGTGGTCTGGGAGGCCCTGGAGCCCTTGGGAGCAGCGCCTGGGAGTGCGACATGACCCTCGAGCGAGTGCGCGTGTAATTAGGGGTCTAGGAGGTAGCAGCCATGCGGGAAGTGCGCAATCCTCAAGCGGGCGCTCATGGAGTGCTGTTTCAGGCGTGAGTTGCCATGCGGGATGCGCAGCATCCTCGAGCGGGCACTCGTGGAAGGGGGGGTCAGGCATTAGGGGCCATGCGGGAAGTGCACGATCCTAGAGCGGGCACGCGTGGAATGGGAAGTTTGGCATTAGCTGCCATGCGGGGAGTGCACCATCCTCGAGGGGGCACGCGTGGAGGAGGGATTCAGGCAGCATCTGCCGTGCGGGAAATGCACCATCCTCGAGCGGGCACGCGTGGAAGGGGGTTCAGGCATTAGCTGCCATGCGGGGAGTGCACCATCTTCGAGCGTGTACGCGTCGAATGGGGGCTCAGGCATTAGCTGCCATGCGGGAAGTACCCCATCCTCGAGCGGGCACGTGTGCAAGGGGGAATTAGCTGCCATTTTGGAAGTGCACCATCCTCGAGCGGGCACGAGGGAAATGGCCTTGGTGAGCAGGGCGGATGCACGCAAGTGTTTACGAATGGAGGGCGGGGTGGCCCCTTATCAGAATTCAAAAACCCTGCCAAACAGATCTTGGCATTCCTCAACACCTTAACGTGCCAGGGGGGCATGGTGGCGGATGGAGGAGAATCGAGGATCGAAGATCGAGGATCGAGGAGGAGACCGAGGATCGAGGCGAACCAAGGATCAAGGAGAGCCAAGGATCGAGGCGAAGAGAGGACCGAGGATTGAGGAGAGCCGAGGATCGTGGAGAGCCGAGGGGGGCCGAGGACTAGGCCGACGATCGCGTCGGGGGAACACCGCGCTGGACCGCTCGACACAGTCCCCCGCCCCCCCGCCCGCGAGCCTGGCCGCACCGCCATCGTCGCCCTCCTCGATCCTCTAATCTCGGCCCTTCTCGATCCTCGATCCTCCTTGATACTCTCTCCCCTCCACGATCGCCATCGTCGCCCTCCTCGATCCTCGATCCTCGGCCATTCTCGATCCTCGATCCTCCTGGATACTCTCTCCCCTCCACGATGCTCGGTCTTCGATCCTTGGTGCTCCGTGCTCTTCGGTCCTCGGCCCCCTCCTCGGCCCTCGGTCCCCTCCTCGATCCTCGATCCGCTCCTCGATCCTCGGCCCTCCTCGATCCTCGATCCTCGGTCCTCCTCGATCCTCGGCCCTCCTCGGCCCTCCTCGCTCCTCGATCCGCTCCTCGATCCCCGGCCCTCCTTGAGCTCATCAGCCCCCCTTCCCCCTCGCGCGCGAGCCTGGCCGCTCGCCGCCATCGTCGCCCTCCTCGGCCTGCGGGCCTGCGGGGCCGTCGTGCTGAACGACATGCTCGTCAGGTCCCGGGCGGCGCGGGCTGGGGGCCGGGACGGTTGGGCTGGGCACAGGCGGACCGAGGCATGAGGTCGAGGTCGGTTCGGGGAGGGGCCTCGTGTTCTTCGTGCTTGTTGGATGTTCTTGCGCACCCTGGGGAGAGATCGAGGTCGGCTCGGGGAGGGGCCTCGTGTTCTTCGCGCTTGTTGGATGCTCTGGTGCACCCTGGGGAGGGTACCCTTGGACGTTCCGTGCGTTCAGGTCGGATCAGTTGACCGACCTACTCAGGTCAGAACGATTTTACGACCTAGCCAGGTCCGAGCAGTCTAACGACCTGCTCAGGTCGGAGCAGTTTCGCGACCTGCTTAAGTCGGAGCAGGAAAAAACACCTACTCAGCTAACTGTAGATGCTTTCGCTCCGACGGCGTGCGCGCTGTCGGTTGATGACGTCGTTGTCTTGGCGGAGCGGGATGAGGAGTAGGACAATGAATAATTAGGAGGTGGAGGAAGATCGATGGGGGAGGGGGGAAGTGAGGTTCGATGAGTTTCCAGCAGAAAAGAGGGATATCGAGGGGGAGGAGGATGTGGAAGTGGATCGATGGTAGTGATGATGATGATGATGATGATGATGATGATGATGATGATGATGATGATGATGATGGTGCTGATGATGTTGATGGTAATGTTCATCGTGATCACGATGGTGTTGCTGATGCTCCTGATGGAGATGGTGGCGATTCGGATGATGCCGATTATGATAGTGGTTGTGATGATGTTGATTATGACGGTGATGACAAATTTACAGTTGTTGATGATGCTGATGGTGGTGGTGGTGGTGAGGAGGAGGAGGAGGAGGAGGAGGAACAGCCGGAGGAGGATGATGATGGTCGATGGCGATGGTGGGAGGGTAATTTTGGTGATGGTGATGATGGTGGTGGTGGTGATGATGATGATGATGATGATGGCTCGGCTGGTGGTGGTGGTGGTGCTGACGAGGACGATTATGATAATGGTGATGAATGTGATGATGGTGATGATGATGATCGTGATGATGCTGCTGCTCATGATGACGCTGCTCATCATGAGGATGATGATGATGATGATGATGATGATGATGATGATGATGATGATGATGATGATGATGATGATGCTGATGCTGATGCTGATGCTGATGCTGATGCCGATGCTGATGCTGATGCTGCTGCTGCTGCTGCTGCTGCTGATGATGATGATGATGATGATGATGATGATGATGATGATGATGATGATGATGATGATGATGATGATGATGATGATGATGATGTGTGTAAATGGGATTAGATATACGTAGGTGCATGTGTGTTTTCTGTGCACCCTTTTACCTTCATGGGATCACAATCCTTCATAACATGTTCAGCAACACATGCGTTGTTGGCTGCGAATTCCGCGTACCTTGAAACGTCGAGCGTGGTCCCCCTCACGTTCTTCACGCTGAATTTCAAGACCGGAATAAGTTGATCGCGCGCGACGCAAACGCCATGGGTGCAGCAAATCCAACCGCATGCGGCACCCCCCCGCCGTGCCGAGTTCGTTTATCTTGCGCGCCCACCTCTCTCCCCATATTTTGGGGCGGGGATCGAGTACGGAACTCATTAACCCCAGTATTTCTGTTCTCGTCGAATCCACGAAAAAGCTCCTTACCTCTACGACAGCTCAACTTTTTTGTCGTAGACCCGACGAACCGATCAGTTTTAGGGTAAATGAAGTCTGTGGTCGATCCCTTACTCCCCAGTCGATATGCTTTCTTACTTACAGCGTCAACCCCTGGAGGTCCCGAGATTCGGGGTAAATCGAGTCTGTAGTCGATTCCCTATTCGAAGACACCGATCGACATGTCTTTTCCCAATCACATGAAGGGTCCAGTTCGGTTCGGTTCGCTCAGGTTCCGAAGTGCGTCTGGTTCGGTTCGGTTCGG
Organism: Prorocentrum cordatum; assembly: GCA_963575745.1. NCBI lineage: Eukaryota > Dinophyceae > Prorocentrales > Prorocentraceae > Prorocentrum > Prorocentrum cordatum. The sequence continues at coordinate 35,633 of CAUYUJ010022638.1, read as the reverse complement.
TGTCGGAATTCTCTGGTTCGGTTCGGTTCGGTTCGTCGTTGTGAGGGGTGCCGTCCGGTTCGGCCTGGTTCGCCATGCGTTTCGCGTCGGTTCCGCCGGGTTCGCCACGGAAAAGGGGGTACGCCACGGAGCAGTCCCGGAGGCGATTCTGCAAGTCAAAGAGGCGTCTTTGCAAGTCCCCAGCGCCATTTTGCAAGTCCTAGGGGCGATTTTGCAAGTCCTGGAAGCCATTTCGCAAATCCCAGGCGCGATTTGGAGACCATTTTGCAAATCCCGGACGCATTTTGCAAGTCCCGGAGGCTATTTTGCAAGTCCCGGAGGCGTTTTTGTAAGTCCCGGGTGCCAGTCTGGATCTCCCAGAAGCAATTTTGCAAGTCCCGGAAGCTTTTTTTGCAAGTCCCGGAAGCCTCGGGGGCCTGATGTTGCAAGTCCCCAGAGGCCCCCCTGCAAGTCCCCGGAAGCCCCCCGTCGTCGTGATTTTGCAAGTCCCCCGAAGCTTTTTGGGGCCCCCCGCTCTTCGCTCCTCCAGGCACACCCCTCACTTTGGCCCACTCTCACACGTTTCGTTCCTTCATACGGAGCTCCGCCCAGGGCCCAGTGGCATGGTTTGCATGCCGCCACTTCCTCTGCTTTGGCACAACCCTCGCACGTTTCGTGGCCCCGTAGGGAGCTCCACCGAAGTCCTCAGTGGCATGGTTCGCGCGCCGCCCCCCTTCCACTTTGGCACACTCCTCGCACGTACCGTTGCCCGCCAGGTAGCTCTACAAAAGGTCCAAGAGGCATGGTTCGCATGACGCTTCTCTTCCACTTTGGCACACACCTCACAAGTCTCGTGGCCCCATAGGGAGCTGCACCGAAGGCCCCAGTGGCATGGTTCGCATGCCGCCCCCCCCCTCCACTGTGCCACGCCACTCGCACGTGTCGTGGTTCCAGAAGGTCCACGGAAGGCCCCAACGGCAGTGTCCGCACGCGTTTCCCCCACCCAATACAACGTCTCGTGGCCCTATAGGGAGCTCCACCGGAAGCCCCAGTGGCGGTGTCCGCATGCGTTCCTCCCGCCAAAAACGACGTTTCGTTGTCCCATCAGAAAGTCCACCGACGGCCCCAGTGGCAGTGTCCGCATGCGTTTCCCCCACCCAGAGCGCTTCGTGGCCCCATAAGGAGCTCCACCGAACGCCCCAGTGGCTGTGTTCGCATGCGTTTCTTCTATGCAGAACAGCGCTTCGTGTCCTCATAGGGAGCTCCACCGAAGGCCCCAGTGTCAGTGCTCGCATGCGTTTCGCCCACCCATGGCAGCGTTTCGTGACCCCGCAGGGAACTCCACCGAAGACCCTGGTGGCAGTGTCCGCATGCGCTTCCACCCACCCAGAACAACCTTTCGTGGCCCCATAGGGAGCTCCACCGAAGGTCCCAATGGCGGTGTCCGCATGCGTTTCCACACCCAGAGCGGAGCTTCGTGGCCTCATAGGGAGCTCCGTGAAGGCCCCAGAGGCCGTGTTCGCGTGCTTCTCCCCCACCCAGTACGGCGCTTCCGTGGCCCCATAGGGAGCTCCACCGAAGGCCTTAGGAACGGTGTTCGCATGCGTCTCCCCAATCCAGTACAGCGCTTCGTGGCCCCATAAGGAGCTCCACCGAAGGCCCACGTGGCGACGCTCGCATGGCGGCCCCGCTTCATTTCGGCACACCTTTTTCACGCTTCGTCGCCACATGAATAGATCCACCCGAGGCGATACCCACAATGGCGATACTCACAACTGTATATGGTTGGGCCCTTCGCCAGGATGTATTCACAGCGTCGACCCCTGGAGGTCTTCCTCCCGAGTCGTTTCTGGACCCCCCCGGGGCTGCGCGAGGGCCCCCCGAGGCCGAAGTTTACCGAACGTCTGTCATCACGACTTTTTCACGACTCGAGGGGGGCTGGGCTCCCACCTGTTCCTCCTCTTTCTCATCCTCTTCCATATCCTCCTCCTCCTCTTCCTCCTCCTCCTTTTCCTCCTCCTTCTCCTCCTCCTCCCCCTCCTCCTTTTCCATCTTTTCCTCCTCCTCCTCCTTATTCTTTTCTCCCTCTCCGCTCCCAGAGAGCAGAGGGCGGGGCGGCGCGTCGTGGCGTCGCTGCCGGTTTTCTCGCCCGCTCCCTGCAGCGGCCCTTTCCGCAGGTCCGGCGTGTTCATTCCGCTCTGGACTGCTGCCGGTGGGGGGCTCATTCGCTTGCCGTTTTCATTCGTCTCTTTGTCTCTCTCGCGTTCTCCTTCTCTGAGATCCTGTCGTCGCATTTTTGCCACGGCGGGTGATTTTGTTTTGTCTTGCCCCCGGGCCCTCCAGGATCGATCCGTTTTGAAAAATGCAGCAGAAAAATGTGTCCAGGGCTCGACAGAGTTATCTTTGACGATGTTATCGTTTTTTCGTGTTGTCGGGTATCAGGGGCTGCTCTTCCAGTTTTACCTTGTGTCTCTCTCTCTCGCTTGCTTAGTCGAGGGAAGAAGCACACTGACCGTGACCACGATATCGTGGGATTTTGTCGACGCCGACTTCTGTCATGATCCATGCCGGCTGTCGCCGACTCACGAGGATGATCCACGAGTTGGCGCTGACCAAGATGGACCAAGATCGGCACGACGCGTCCGCGTGTAGTCTTGGTCATGGTTCCCGTTATCTGCACCTCCACCTTGGGTCCCCTGCCCCTCGCTCTCTCTCTCGTTGGGCCCCCATTCCCTCTGTTTCCCTCTTTGTCTCCCTCTCTGTCGCGCTCTCTCTCTCTCTCTCTTTCTTTCTCTGTGTCTCTGTCATCCCTTCCCCTTTTCGCTTATCTTTCTCTTCTCCCTCTCTCTTTCTCTTTCTCTGTCTCTGTGCAAGCATGTTTGTTCATACGCATCATTTTCTGCCAGCGTGAGCCCCAAACAGTGTGAGTCTGGCGCATGGTTTGCAATCGATGCCGTGCTATTTATGTCTTACGATGTACGTTGTGCAATTCGGTTGTCCAACCCATGTTGTGCAAACTAGGTATTGCAATACATGTGGTGCAATCCATGTAGTTCAACGGATCTTAAACACATTGGAGTTGTCAACTCCATTGCTCGCGCAATCATCCCGCCCACCCACCCGCAATTTTGTTTGCAAAACCCATGCGGCGGCG
>CAUYUJ010022638.1:2500-22500 GCA_963575745.1 Prorocentrum cordatum | reverse complement strand
CCTCGAGGACGCCCTTGAGAGGCCTCTAAGATGCTTTCAAGCCCCCCCCCAAAAGGGCACCCACGGCCTTCTGGTGAGAATGACGACGGATATGATGAAAGAACATCGTCGAGGGGTAAAATGACGATAATCATGATGATGGGAAGATGGCGGTGGCGATGGTGAGAGGAGGGGGATTATCAGGAAGATGGGTACGATAACGATGGTGATGATGCTGATGATGGTGACGATGCTGATGGTGATGATGATGGTGGTGGTGATGATGGTGAGGATGCTGAGGAGGATGTGGATGATGATGATGCTTATGAAGAGGGGGAGGACGAGGAGGACGAGGAGGAAACGGGGATGTTAGGATGATGAGGATGAGGACTGGCTGCTGAGTGGGGTTCATAAGATCATGATGGTGGTGATGATGATGGTTATGACTGTCATGATGATGATGATGATGATGATGATGATGATGATGATGATGATGATGTTGATGGTGGTGGTGGCGCTGAGGATAATGATGACGATGGTGACGAGGATGAGGATGTTGATGACGATGGTGACGATGCTGATGATGATGCTGCTGACGGTGTTGATGACGATGATGATGAAGGGGGAGGAGGAGCAGAAGCAGGAGGATAATCATGATGATGGTGACGATCATGATGATGATGCTGATGCTGCTGATGATGGTGATGATTACGATGATGATGTTGTTGATGATGTTGATGCTGATGCTGATGCTTGTGAAGATGCTGACAATGCTGATGATGCTGATGATGATGAGAAGGAGGGTGATACTTATGATGAGGATGACGACGATGATGATCATGTTGTTGTTGTTGTTGTTGTTGTTGTTGTTGTTGTTGATAGTGATGGTGATGGTGATGGTGATGGTGATGGTGATAGTGTTGGTGATGGTGGTGATGAGTATGATGATGCTGATGATGCTGATGCTGATGCTGATTCGGATGTCGCTGCTGCCGCTGCTGCTGCTGCTGCTTCTGCTGCTGCTGCTGCTGCTGCTGATGATGATGATGATGATGATGATGATGATGATGACGATGACGATGCGGCGAGGCAGGATCAGGTCAGCCGTCACACGTGTCATCTTCCGTCTTTTCTTTTTGAGGAGCTTCCCAGAAGCCCATTTGGCCGGTTTTTGGGCCGTCTGGGGCTTTCGTGAGGCAGTTGGAGTCGTATCTGCCCCAGGACCTCCCCGGGAGGCCCCCCCGGTTCCCCCACCCCTCGGCGGGGAAGGGGCTTCCCTTCGACTCAACTACAACGCTTTCTTGGCCGCCAAACCGCCCGAGGAGGAGCCGTATCAGCCCTGGAGCCCCCCGGGAGGCTCCCAGGACTCTCCCCCCGGCAGGGAAGGGGCTTCGCTTCGACTCAACTCGACGCTTTTCTTGGCCGCCAAACCGCCCGAGGAGGAGTCGTAAGTACCTGCCCTGGGACCTCCCTGGGACCCCCCTTGGGAGGCCCTCCCCGGGACGCCCCCCTGGCGGGGAAGGGATCAAAGAAAAGAAGTTTCCCTTCGACTCAACTGGAACGTTGCTGAACTTGTTCCACACGCCGACAGGGTCGGCGGATTTTTGCATCGTCGAGCCTTCTCGGCGGTCCTCTTGGAATACCTTTGGGCTGTCTTGTGGGCCTTCTGGGCCGTCTTGAGGTCATCTTGGGTCGTCGTAGGGCTATTCTGCGCCGTCTCGACGCTCTCTTCGACTGTCTTCGCGCTCTTGTCTGGTGGGGCCTTTTGGAGGCTCCGCAGGCCCCAGGGGTGCCTTGACGAGCTCGTCAAGTGGCATTTTGGATCCCAGGGGAAGGGGGAAAGGGGGAGGGGGACAGCCAAATGTTTTACACGCCTTTTCCATCTCGGCAAGCGGGGTCGGCGGATGACGGGAAGCGTCTTCGAGGAACGAGAAGCGAGCTGGACGTTTTGGCTGAATCCTCCTCATATCAGTAAGAGATCTCTTAACTATAGGGGGTGGCGGAGCGCACGGTGTACCAGGCTTAGCGGATTCCTCGGGATGGCGATTTTACGTGAGACATCCTCACAAAAATGAGATCTTCGCGACATCGCGTTTCGCTCGAGACATCTTCGAACAAATGAGATGACGACTGAAATCTTTAACTAACTCTTATGTTAAGAATTGCGATTTCGCTAGGGACATCCTCAGAAAACGAGCGGCAGCACGGCGGACCAGAACGAAGAGCACGGCAGACAATTTGCATTTCGCTAGGGACATCCTCAACAAAATGAGATGTCCTCAACGTCGTCTTGGTATCGTTCTCGAAGTGCCTCAAGATGAGGAAATGAGAGGCCAAAAAGCACGTCAAGATGGCTGTCAGAACGATTGGGGGTCTTCCGAAAATAGCGATTTCGCTAGGGACAGCCTCAAACAATGACAACATACACCAGCATCGACTTGAAAACTGTTGTTCTTACATAGTTTTGACTTTGCTGCTGAACAGGCTTCCAGACGGCCCAAGGCAGCCTTCAAAAAATGTCGATTTCGCTAGGGACATCCTCAAAACATTGATGCGTGCGACATCGCATCGTAATGATTTTAGGAGGGCATCAGGAAGCAACAGAAGGCCACAACATGGCCCCAGGAGCGCCCTTAAGGTTGCTGAACATAGTGATTTCGCTAGGGACATCTTCAAACAAATAACAAATCCAACAACATCGTTTTGAAAACTGCTGTTTCAACATCGTCTGGGGATCGCTCCTGAAAAGGCTTCTAGACGGTTTAAGCCAGTCATCTAAAAATGACGATTTCGCTAGGGACATCCTGAAAAAATGAATGTGTGTCACATCGGACTGTAACGGTTTTGTAAGGCATCAAGAAGGCCCCCACAGGCCCCAAACAAGCCCAGATTTGACCCCCAGGAGCGCCCTCGAGACGATCCAAAATGGCGATTTCGCCTGAGACATCCTTACAACAATGAAATGTTCACAACATCGATTTCATCAAACATGAGCGTTTCGCCTGAGACATCCCTTAAACATGGGAACCCGCGAATTCGACAGATGTTCAACAACTAGCGTCTCGCCTGAGACATCCTAACAAAAATGATATCTCGGAGTGGCGGTGTCAATACCTCTCATGTTTAAAATCGCGCTCTCGCTGCATACATCCTCAACAAAATTTGGCGGATCATGGCCGGCGAAAAAAGTGCTCCTTCGCTCTTGACGTCTATTCTGCCGTGCTCTTTCGTTCTTGGGGTCTATTCTGAAATGCTCCTTGTTCTTTTGTGCCGTGCTCCTTCGCTCTGCTCCTGGTCGTTTTCTGCCGTGCTCCTTAGCTCTTGGGGCACATTCTGCCGTGCTCCTTCGCTTTCGGGGTTGATTCTGCCGTGCTCCTTGTGTTTTTCTTGCATTCTCCTTCTTCCTTGGGGCGTATTATGCTGTATTCTTGCATCTATCTTGCCGTGCTCCTTAGCTCTCGCGGTCTATTCTGCCGTGCTCCTGGTCACTGGTCGTGTTTAGCAATGCTCCTTCTTTCCTGGCGCCTATTCTGCCGTGCTCCTCAGCTCTTGGGGTCTATTCTGCCGTGCTCCTGTTTTTTTTTCTGTCATGCTCCTTCGCTCTTGGGGCCTCTTCTGCCGTGCTCCTCAGCTCTTGGGGTCTATTCTGCCGTGCTCTTTGATTTTTTTCTGCCGTACTCCTTCGCTCTTGGGGCCTATTCTGCCGTGCTCCTGGTCTTTTTCTGCCGTGCTCCTTAGCTCTTGGGGCCTAATCTGCCGTGCTCCTGGTCTTTTTCTGCCTGCTCCTTCCCTCTTGAGGTCTATTCTGCCGTGTTCCTGGTCATTTTCTGCCGTGCTCCTTAGCTTTAGGGGTGTATTTTGCCGTACTCATTTGCTCTTGGGGTCTATTCTGCCGTGTTCCTTGTCTTTCTCTGCCGTTCTCCTTCGCTCTTGGGGCCTATTCTGCCGTCCTCCTGGTCTTTTTTCTGCCGTGTGCGCCCAGAAGCTCTGCCAAAACGACCACCGCGACGATCCGCACGGCAGATACAGGAACACGGCAGAACACACAGAGCACACAGAGGCACGGCAGAACACAGAAGCACGGCAGAACAGGAGCACGGCAGAACACACAGGAGCACAGCAAAACACCCCGCACGCACGCCGACACGCGCGCCACGGCATACCTGCGCGGCATAACAACAACAGAGCATTTTCCACATGCTTGGTGGACTAAAGCGACGCTTCCCGTTCTTGTCCGGTCAGGTTTCTCTCTCCCTCTCTCTACCTCTCCCTCTCTCTCTCGCTCTCCTTCTCTATATGTTGTTTGTTATTTATGTCTCTCTCTCTCTCTTTCTCCTGCTTTCTTTGTTTCTCTTTTTCTCGCTCTCTTACACACGTCGCCATCCATGTCCGAGTCTTGAGCGCAGCTGTTCTCAATGATCATGGCCGCAGACCTACGAAGGCTCCGACGCATTGAGCCCGCAGAGTCCACGCAAATTCAGTCATGACCTCTGATGTATGGGATCCCTGCTAGTTCAGGGACAGCGTCAGGGGAGGACTGTCTCAGGGCGGACGCGTCGACCACCATCGCTCATTGCTCGCCGAGAGGCACCCCGCCCAGTCACGTGCGGATTCGTTATTGGGGGCCTGTCGCCGATCTATCGGCGATGTCTTGCCAATTTCAGGTCGATGTTCGCCCCCCTGACCCTGTCCCCTGGTGGCTTTCGGGTCAGAGCTTGGGCCTCCGGAGTGAGGTGCCTGGGAGTGTCGGGGCGCCCGAGGAACGCTATTGGCGTGGCGCAGTCCCTGGAAGGCATCCAGAGGCTGGAAGACCGAGGCGCGCGGAACCAGTGAGAACGTCCGAACTCCTTTGACACCTCGAGCATCGAGGCTAGGATGTTCCTCAGGAGGGGGAAAAACACAGACACAATTACTCGTCCACTCCCAGGAAAATATGGGAAAATATGGGAAGTGGGGGGGAAGACAAGAACTTAGAACATATATGAAAATATGGGGAATCCTTTTATTTGTGTGTATTTATTTGTGTGTCCTTGGGCCCCTTCAGTTCCCCCCCACTAGCCATCTGCGCTTGTCGTTGCCCTCTCCTTGCTAGTGCGCCCCGCCCGCCGAGGATTGTGTTCATGATGCGTCTGCATCGCCAGAGCGTCAGCAAGAGCGGTGCCTCCAAGCCGCTGCCGAAGTTTTTGTGCAACAAGCACCTCCTGTGCCCGCCCCTGCTGCCCCCAGGTCCGCGAAGGGAGGAGGAGGCGGGAGGACGGCCCTCTCCTCCTGCTCCCCCCCCTCCCCCTCCGCCCCCCTACCCCCTCCCTCCTCTCTCCCCCCCCTTCCCTCCCTCCCTCCCTCCCTCGCCTCCTCGCCGCCTCGCCTTCCCCCCTCGAAGAAGACAGACGCACAGGCTTCCGCAGCCCCGCGCGGACTTCTCGGATCGGCGCTGGACCCGCCCCACCCCCCCCGGCGCGCGGAGCGCGCCAGGGGAGGCGCCAGGGGCGTCGCCGGGGGTCAGCGCCGATCCATGGAGATCTGCGCGGACCGCCAACATTTCACGCTCGTGCAGTCTTGTTCGGCTTCTTCGCATTGTTCTCCCGCTCTCCCCCCCCCCGTTCCTCCCCCCATCTCGAAGAATGGCGGAAACGAGGAAAGCCGCGAGCGCGAAGATGCTGCACTTCGTCCTCGTCCAGTGTTCTCGGTTTCTTTGTTACCTAATGGACTTCGGCCCATCCCGCTACCGCGCCTGGGTTGCATGTCCCACTCCTCAGGGATGTCTCTTGGGGTTTCTTCGGAGGCCTCTTTTGAGCCTTTTGGGGGCCTCTTGGGGGCCTCTTGAGGCTTCCTGGAGGGGTCTTGGCGGCCTCTTGGGTGCCTCCTGGGGCCTCCTGGGGGCCTCCTGGGGGTTTCTTTGGGCCGAGGGCTCGAAATGCCCACTCGGGTCCCCCATCTGGGCCCCCTCTTGGAGCCGTCTGGTAGGTCTGTTGGGCTGTCTTGGGGCTCTTCTTGGGATATTGTCTCTTGGGTCGTCTTGGGGCGATTTTTGGTGCCTTTTGGACCGTCGGGAAGCAGAACAGGCTAGAACGCCAACATAAAAAAACAAATCACTGAAAAAAAACACGCAAATCAATAATTTTGGCCTTTCGGGGCCCTCTTGGGAAGGCTCTTGGAGGCCCCTTTGGACGTCTTAGTGGCCCCTTCGGCCGCTTGGAGGCCGTTCAGCGACTGGAGGTCCTCTTGGTCCGTCTGAAAGGCTTCTTGGAGCCCTCTTGGCCCGTCTTCGGTCGGGTCCTCTGAAGATCAGAAATGTCACGCGACGAGACGCGACGGGGCATGGGAGGCACGCGACAAGCCCCAAGAGATCTGTGAATTTGGGGTCCAGGCCCCTAAGAGAACGCTCAGGATTTAGGACGGAGGACTCCGATGGACCTGAAGACACTCCAACTCGTGCCTCGAGGGTGCAGTGGCGGATCTCAGATGCTGCTTCTCCTCCTCCTCCTGCTCCTGCTGCTGCTGCTGCTGACACGAGGAGGGAAATGACTCCGAATCGTCCACAAAGTGAATTAGGAAGGAGACGGTCGCCCAGTAAGGTCACCCCCCAGTACGCAGTTAGATTGCAGCTCAGACGGGTGTCGTTAGCCTGGCCCATCAGACATCCTAATAGACACATGCCCTCCGCATCCTCCGCAACAGCTGCAGCTGCCCAGCTGGAATGGGCGCCCGTGCCTTGCTGTGCCGAACCATCAGTAAAGAGGTGCACATGATGCGGTCGTGCCTCTCGGAACGGCGCCATCTGCTTGGCTCAAGATAGACACCGCTGGCTCAAGGATCTGGGCTCTGGCTCTGGCCAACGGAGCAAGCGAATTACAGGCGTTTCCAATTTCATCCACCCCCTCACCGTCCGCCTCTTCTCCTCCCCTCTCCGTGGGGCGCGCCATGGCGCCTTCCCGCGGCGCCGTGCCTGGCAGATCGCGCGGCCGCGGCTCCCACCCCCTCGGGGCTGCGGCGATCTGGGCCGTCGGCTCCGCCTGCCGCGGCGCCTGGGCTGTGGCCCCCGCCCTGGCCTCGCCGCCGCCCGCGGCTGAGTGCCACAGCGCGAGGGCTTCGGGAGCTGACGGACCGGCAGGGCCCCTCGGCTGCCGGGCTGCGACGGGCCCGCAGGCCGTGAGGCTGCCCTCGGAGGCTGAAGAGATGTTCGAGCGGATCGTCCAGGAATCCGCTGCGCATGTCACGGGCGTTGTCGACGACTGGCCCGCCAACCCCGTGAGCGACAACATCGAGGCGCGCGCGGACGACGAGCGCTTCACCGAGGCGTGCCTGCCCTGCGGCCTGCGCCAGCCGCTGGACATGGGAGTGTCCACGTTCTGTCGCCATGGCGACGTCATCGCGCACAAGGGCGAGCGCCTGGACCACATCGCCGCCTCCGCGAACACTTTCGGGCTCGGCCGCCACGTGCTGAGGAACATTTCCGAGGCCAAGGGCGGGATCGACAAGGCCTTCCTGGTGGATGCGTTCGCCGACAGCCTCGCGGAGTCCCTCGCGGAGCCGATCCACAGGGAGATCAGGACCACGCCCTGGGTCGCCTCTGAGCCCGGTGGCCCGCCACATCTCTGTTTCGGCACCCTCGCTCCCAGCAAGGGTGCGAGAGAACTCGCGCCGCTCGTCGCCCGCCTGCGGTCCTCCTCACCCTGCTTCGCTTGATCCTCCCGTCTGTTCTGCAACGCCGAGGCGTTCGCCGGCCGCAAGCCCCAGCCTCTTGGTGAATTCGAACCGTACGTGGGTGGACGTGGTAATGGCACGGCACCCTCGGCCGTTTTATTTGCAGCGCATCTCTTCGCCTTCAGCCTCGCCCTCCTCCGCCACGCCCAGCAGCGAAAGTTCAGGGAGGAACCCAGCCGACGATGGGGTGTCGGCTGACATTCAGTATTCTTTCGCTTTTCTTTCATCGTGCCTCCGGTCCCCTCCCCTCTTTTCCAACCTCGTCCATGTGCTTTGCTTCGCCCCTGCCTGCCTGCCCCCGCGCCCCCCAGCACGCCCCCGCTCCCCCGGACGACCCTGGAAGCAGCGCGACCGATTCCCCGACGCAAATTCACGCCCGACGCTCGCACACAGCACTGCCTGCGACCACCCAGGCATCGAGCACCATGCCGCCGACGACGACAGTATCACGCACCAAGGGGCCATCCTGCACAGCGGAATCGGGCAGCACCTTCTTGACAACCGCGACGGAGTCGAGCACCGCATCGCTATCCAGCAGCACCTCAACGAGCAGCACCAGGTCGTGAACACCGTGTACGGCCACTGGGACTTCAAGCGCCACGTTGTCGACCACGACCGCGTCGTTTGCTACGCGGCCGTCCAGAACCACGGATTTCTTCAGTGGCTCGTCGTCCACCTCGCTGTTTCCGAGCACCACATCACCATCCAGCACCACCATGACGACCAGCACCTCGTTGTCAATCGCGACGGAGGCGGCCACTGCATCGCTGGCCTTCGCTCTGGATTCGAGCTGCATCACACTGCCGCCGACGCCTACCAAGTCATCGAGCAGTGCATCGCATGGCAATGCGGCGTCGTGCCTTTCGGTCTCACCGAGCAGTGCAGAACCCAGCAGCCCCCCGGCGTCGACCTCGACGGCGTCGAGCACTACCCGCCCCGCTGCCGCCTCGACGCCGGCGTGTCTCGGACAACTACGGGGTCTCAGGGTCAAAACGGCTGGCATCAGCCTCCATTTCGGGGGATGCCTGCCCATCCTCGGGCCATACCGTCTGGCGCGTGGGTCTTTCATGCCGCTTCTCGCGAGAGCTTTCTGGGGCGCCCGATTACGAGAGCTTCGGGGAGTGAGATTGCTTGCGCCATCCTCGGTGCTTGCACCTGCGAGCGGAAGAACTGTCCCGCTCCCCCCACTCCCCCAGGATCTTCCGACGGGTGGCCAGACCTTGCGGGTGAACAGTCGGGGGGCCCCTCCACCTCGCCCCTCCTCCTGGCCCCCTTCCCTCCCTGCCTTTGGGTGGTTCTGGACTCTTGTAGGGCCGCTCCGTTGCCTCCGTCCCTTCAGCCCGCTGGCCCTCCGCCCGCGCTGCGCGCGCTGCCCCCTGGCCGCGCTGCCCCTGCGCGAGCGCCGCCGGCGCGTTCCCCCTGGACTCGCACGAGGATTGCAGAGCTAAATCTTCGAGGAATCGCCTGCCCCCTCCGACGCAAGGCGGCCACGGGATATCTTTCTCCAGCGCCGGATGGCCTGGCGCCGTGTGGCCCCGGAGCTCGATTGCCTGTGGTCGATTTGGTCGGCATTTTGGGGCCGCATTTCGTGACGCACTCCTGCATCATCGCTACCTCTCCCTCCTCTTCTTCCTCCTCCTCCTCCTCCTGTCCTCCCTGCCCGTCCTCTCCCCCCCTGCTTCCGTCTCGCCCGTCCCCGCGCCAGCATTCCTGGATCGCGGGGTACGGTAGCGGGTATCTGTGTTCTCCCTCTAGGGCCGCCCCGCCTGAGGAGCCCGCCCGCCCCTCTGGTGATGCAGGTGCTGTGGCCGCGCTCGAGGCTGGCCCGTCTCGTCCACGTTCGTGGACTCAGGGGAGCTTTCAATTACAATTGACGTCAGGGTGTCTCGGGCCTACTTTCGACCACCCTCCCTGCCCCCTCCGCTGGTTTCTGGCGGCCACTCCCGCTCCGACGTCCGCCCTCTCCTCCTCCTCCTCCTCCTCCTCCTCCTCCTCCTTCCTGACCGCCTCCCCTGCCCTCTGCAATTCCCTGCCTCGTTCCTTTTGCTCTGCCCCGTTAGGCCTTGCAACCCCGGCAGGCCCCTTGCAGGACTCTCTTGCCATCTGGCCCGACATGTTCGTGGCCCGCGCCTCCATCTACGGTGGCCTCGCCTGGGACTACGTCGACGCGCTTCACGTCGAGCTCCCCGCGACCCTGGAGAAGCACGTGGCGCTCCTCGCCGAGCTGGGCCTCCACGCCGACGCAGACCGTGAGCGCCCGATTCAGATCATGGACGAGGCCATTTTCACGCTAGCGGCGATCAGCACCATCCTCGACACTCGTCGGCGCGACCACCGTGGAGACGTGGAACCAAATCCCAGCTCGAAGCTTCGTTGCCCCAAGTTTCGAGATTCACGGTCGATGATCCCACCATCCCAACCGTTCCACCTTTCGATCCCCCCCTGCCCTCAAGAGTGGGCTACCACTGCGGAAACCACCGCCACCACCCCTTCCCACCCCCACCAGCCCGCCCGTCCTGTGATCCCCTCTCCTGCCCCCCACTGCTCCTTCCCGCCTCGTACTTTTGGGTTTGACCCTCTGGATTTTGTGTCCTCAGCAGGCCCCCTTCAGGATTTTGCTGCGAGCTCATCCGACGTCCTCTTGCTCGGCGCCTTCCTCATACCCAGCCACGACGACGGCATCGCCACCGACAGCGCCGGCACGCATACGCTGGGGAATGCCATCCTCACCGTGCCCCCGCTGCACGACTCTGGCCGCGTCCACGGCATCATCACGGACTCCTCTGACGGCACCGCGTACACGATAGCCACGGGGCCCGTGCTCGAGGGTCACGCCCTGTTGCTCAGCACACTGCGCCTCAGCGCTGATGGCTCCTTCGCGGACGGCATCGCGACATACTGGGCAAGCGCGCATCTGACTTGGCACCACGAGCCTCACTTTGAGCTCCACGCGGCCTTGGACGAGCACCCCGCGTTCCTCATTGAGATGGCCCTCAACCCCATGTCGCACTGCGTGCGCACGACCCGGTTCTTTCTCCTGATCTTCGACGCGCCGTGCCCGCACGTGACCGCCCTGGCCACGATGCAGATCGAGACCTCCAGCTCGCTGGGCATGCAGATGGTCGTCTTGATGGGGCCGTCGCTGCACGCCTCTACCCGCATCGCCGGCATCATCGTGGATTCCGTCGTCTTGGACTTCAGCAGCATCGAGTGTGACGCGATGCCCGTGCACCAGGGTTACGCGCCCCACCTCGCAACCCCGATCTTCGACGTGATAGGCTCCGTCGTGCCGTGCATCGCGATCGACGCTGTGGACGCGCGGGTCTTCAGGCATCACGTGTTCCACACCAAGCCGTGCGAGGCTCCGCAGGACCACGCGCTCCTGAACCGCCGTTCCGACGTGCACACCAGCGACTGCAGCCGCCACGACGCTGCGACACGGGGTCCCGACCCGGAGCGTCACGCTCAGCGGCGCCGCGAAGGTCCAGCTTCGGAAGCTGCCAACATCGTCATAGGGGGGCGTGCCCTCCAAGCTCACCCGCCCACGCGGTCAGTGGGGCCGGCGGAGCTCTTCTACCTCCACCACGTGCGCAGCTGCGCAGCTACAGCTTCATCGACGCGTTCCTCGTCCTCGAGCCCTTGCTCCCCCACCCCGGCCGACCTGCTCCAGCAGCTCTTGCGCATGATGCCAGTTTCGTTCGTCAACGCGCTGGCCATCGGGTACCCGGTGCTGGTCCACACCATTCTCACGCATACGTTGCACGTGATATTGGGGCCGCTGCTCCCCACACCCACCTTTCCGTGCATCGTCCTCGCGGTCGCAGGCATTTCGCCTAAACCTCTACGCATCCCGTCGCTCGGCGCCGCCGCGCACGGCCTTCCAGTGCAACGTGTGCTCGCGTGTTTGTGCGCCGCCGCGCTGGCCGAGCGTCTCCACTTCACGCGACCCGTGTGCATCACGATCACGCTCTGGGCCACCTGCCTTCTCAGCCCCGTGTGGTACGGCGTTCCGCCCTCCTGGTTGGCGGTCTGCGGACAAACCCTCCTGATCGCCAGGGCCGTCTTCACGCCAGCCTTCCCCGCTGAGGCGCCGGCCACCAGCAGGAGCCCAAGACGAACGCCCCACACGTCCAACATCACAGTGCGCAACACGTTTGTCGACATTGGCGATGGCACGGGGGCCCGAGGCTCCCCCGACCGCCAACTCCGCCGGAACCGCACGGAGGGCGACGAGCCGCTGCTCGGGCTCCGCATGCAAGAGCTCACCGTCGACAGAGAGCGCGACATGGCGGTCGACGCCGGGACCCCCTTCGAGGAGTCCCGCCGCGCCGCCGCTCTCGCGGAGGCACGGGGTTCCGCTGCGCCACAGCCGCCCCTCCCCGCCGCCGGTGCCACCGGCGCGGCGCCCTCGAGCGCCAGCGCCGCCCCCGCACGGCTGGCGGTCAATGCCGGCGCCCAGCAGCCAGGGGCCAGCAATGCCGAAGCCGTCTGCTCGACCTGCCACTCCGCTGTCACCTGGTGCAGGTGCTCGCGAGCTGCGGCCCCCGCCAGCGCCTCGAACCCACCGGGCCCAGGGCCTCCCGCCGCCGCCGCTGCCCGCCCACCGCCGCCTTCTGCTGTGGCCGGTGGCCGGCCGGCCCGCGGCGCGGCCCCCGCCTTCGCCCGGGCGCGCGCCGCCGCGCGGGCTTCCGCCGTGCCCGAGCACGCCGGTGAAACACCGCCGCAACCTCCCGACCCACACGCTGCCCCACACGTGCCCTTCCGTAACGGGCACTACTGGTGCCCATGGTGCCCAGACCGTGGCTTCCGCACGCCTGGCGGTTTCGTGCGGCACCTCACGGCGACGCACACCGGCCAGGCCATGGACGCCAACATGCGGGACACGGTCGTCGCCCTCCAGCGCAGCGTCTGCGCCGACTCCACTTGCGGCGGCCTCCGGCCACTTGGCCAACGCACGTGCACCCGCTGCCGGCAGCCGACGCCCTGCCGCCTTCGCGTCGTCGGCGACATCATCACGGGCGCCGCGACTGCAGCGCACCGCGCGCAAGGCCGCGACGACGCCGCGGCTGCCCCAGATGCCGCGCAACCCGCCGACGACGCCGTCGCTCTCGATGACGGCCCTGTGGTCGGGGCACCCGCCCTGCCGCTCGATTTCACGCACCGCGTCCGCGCCCTGAGCCACAACACGTGTGTCCACGTGCCCCTCAGTTGCCGCTCCCGTCTCCTCGCTGCCACCCGGCAATGCTGGAACCGCTGCGCCGACGGCGCCCGCGAGTGGTCACAGGTGGAGGAGGCGCGCTCCAAGCTCCTGCTTGGGCCCATCCCCGAGGGTACGCCAGCCCCCGAGGAAGTCGCCCTGCGCCTGGGGCTCTGGGGGTCTGGGGACTTTGCCGCTTTGTTGGACCGCCTGGAGCAGCAACGGGTCCTAGTCAACAGGACCAAGCAGCGACGGCGACGCGGGGACACCGTCGACTCCGAGGGCAAGCAGCGGCGCGCGAAGCACCTCGCCGCTGAGGGGGCTTTCCGCAAGGCTGCCCTCACCCTCACGAGCGACACCCTGCAGACCAGCGCCGAGGAGGACCTCCGCTACGCCCGCCAGCTCCTCCCTCGGACCGACCGCCCGGACCGCGCCCTCGCTGCCGCCGCCCAGCCAGGGCCCCCTGGCGTGCCGCCCGACCCGCAGGCCGCCCCGCCCGGGGCCGCTGGCGCCCCGGCGCCGCCCGCCCCGGCGGCGGCCGGCCTGCCCGGCGACCCAGCCGCGCTGGCCGCGCACGACGGCAACCACGACGACGACGACGACAACGACCAGGACGGCGCACGGCGTCCGGTGGTCGAAGCTGACTGCTCCGGGCCCTGCGGGCACGCGACCAGAGCACCTCAAGGAACTCTTCTCCGTGCCGCGCCGCCGCGAGGCCGCCAGCTTGCGCCGTGCTCTGAACCGCCTCCACGCTGCCATGCGCGACGGCGCCCTCCACGCGTCCATGCGGTGGATCGTCCGGGCCCGCCTCGCGTGGCAGAAAAAGCGCAATGGGAAGCCGCGCCCCATCAAGACGGGAGAAGTCCTTCGCACCTCCTTCGCCAAACGCTACACCGCTACACCAAGAAACGCTTGCACAAGCTGCGGGCCGTGTTCCGGCAGGCTCACCAGTGGGGTGTTGGCGTTCCTGGCGCTTGTGAGGCGATGGCGCACTGGCGTGGCACCGTGGAGGAGCTGGCCGCCGCCGGGGCCATCCCCGCTCTGGTCGCCCTCGACGTTGATCTGGTCAACATGTTCGGCTCCGTGGAGTGGGGCTCTATACGCGACGCGATTGACCCGGGCGCCTTCCGGGATATCGCCGCCTGGACGAACTGGCACCGCCGCGAGCCCTCCACCACCGAGCTGCCTTCCGGCGAACTCTTCGACACCGACCGCGGGGCCGAGCAGGGCGACGGATTTAGCACCGTCCAGGCTGGGCTCACTCTCGCGGCCGCGCACGCGCCGGCCCTCGCCGCCGCCGCGCCCGCGCCCGCGTCCGCCGCGGCGCCCGCTGCCGCCGACCCGGGCCGGCCCCCTGCCGCCCCCGGCCCAGAGCCCCCAGCTGCCGCCCCGGGCCCGCCTGCCTCGGCGCCCGCCGCTGCCCTTGCCGCTGCCGCGCCAGCCCCGGGAGGCGCCGCCGGCGCGGCCGCCCCCGCCGCCGCCGGCCTGCGGGCGTGCGAGGAGTGGTACGTGGACGACGGGCAGGTATTCGTCCGGCCAGCAGACCCTGACCCTTGGCTCAGGGCACTGGACGCCAGCCTCGCCCGCTTCGGCGGCACCCGCGGCTCTGTCGCCGAGGGCGCGGCCAAGAGCTCCTGCCGCTTGCTCTGCCCGCAAGAGCAGCGCCACCTCCACGACGGCTGGGACACCGACTACGTTGACTACGTGCGCGCCACCTGCAACGTCCTCGACCCACGGGGCCCCGCGCTCGCCCTGGGGGCCCCCTTCGGCAGCGCAGACGCGCTGGACGACGAGGTCAAAGCGGTCGTGGAGAAGGCCCGGGCCGCCCGCCTCGCTCTCCTCACCGTCAACCACGCCCCCACCGAGCTCGTCCTGACCCGACTGTGCGCCGACGTGTCGAAGCTCTCCTACCAGCTGCGCCTCAACGGGGACAGGATCGGCCACGACCAGCTCGCCACCTTCGACAGGGATCTGCGCACCGCAGTGGAAAACGTCGTTGGCGGCGACCTGCCGGGCGACGCTTGGGAGCAAGCCGCCGCTGGAGTCTCCTGGGGCGGCCTCGGTCTACGCGCTGCGGAGCGCGTGTCCGCGGCCGCCTTCCTCGCCAGCCGCGTGCCCGCGCGTCCGCGAGATGGCCGAGCACCTCGCCCTGGCCGCCCTGTGCACCGCGGCCGCGGTCATGGGGGCCTACGACCGGCGCGCGGAGGAGGCCGCTGTCACGCTGATGGGGCCCCCCCCTCCGACCCCCGGACGACAGCTTCTGGAGTTCCTCGCAGACGAGGCCGACCAATGCGAGGGACGGTGGGCCGGCCTCTTTGACGCTGGCGCACACGCCAGCGACGGCGCTCACAGACGGAACGGTCGGCCCCAGCGCATGGGCAGCGGCATCGTCCCTCTCGACGAGGACGAGGGCGACGAGCACCCGGCCGCTGCCCCCCGCGGCCGCGCCCACCTCCAGAGGGCCATCCTGGCCCGCCTCGACGCGCAGGCGCGCCTGGAGCTTCGCGAGCGCCACGCGCAGGCCGGCAACAACCCAGCGCTGCGCCGCTTGGGGGGCCTCAGCCACCCCGACACCAACCGCGAGTGGCTTTGGGCTCTGAGCCGACACAAGGGGCCCCTCCTCGACCAGCAGGACTTCGTGGAAGGGCTCCGCCTGCGCCTCGGCGCCGCCGGCCCCAGCGAGCCCACGCCCTGCAACCTCTGCGGCGCTGGGCTGCTCGACTCCGCGGGCTCGCGCGCCCTCTGCTGCAGCAGAGCCGAGGCTACGAAGGGCCACCACGCGCTGGCACGGCAGGTGCACGAGGCCGCCAGGAGTTGCGACCCCGCCACCGAGCTCGAGGCGCAGAACCTCCTCCCAGGCACCCGCCCGCGGCCCGCGGACGTTCTCACGGGGGCGCTGGGGCGCGGGCTCACGGCGCTCCACGTCGGGATCGCCTCTCCCGACGCGTGCAACGCCGGCCCCGACTGCGTCTCCAGCATGTACGAGCGCAAGACGGCGTACTACGCCCCTTACAGCGATGTTCTGGACCGCCAGAACATCCTGTACCAACCGTTAGTCTGGTCAGCCTACGGGCGGCCCCGCCCCCGGACGACATCCATCCTCCGCGCGCTCGCGACCCGCCTTGCCCGGCGGAGGGGGTGCTCGGACGGGGCGTGGCGGTGCCGCCGCCTGGCCAGCGCGGCTGGCGTGGCGCTGTGCCGGCGGGCAGCCGCCCACGTCAGGGCCTGCTGGCCTGGCGGGGGTGGCGACTAGGGCGCCGGCCGCCGGCCAGCCCACCCCCGCGGGCGCGAGCCCCCCCTTCCCACCGCCCCCGTCCGCCCCCACCCGAGCACGCGCGCCTAACCAGCGGGGTCAGGTGGCTCACGCCCCGCGGCCGTGCTCCCCCCAGTGCCCCCTGCTTGCCTGCCTGCTTGCTGCCCCTCCTCCCTCCCCCTCCTCCTTCCTCCCCCTCCCTGTCCTCGCTCTTCTCCTGGGCCCAGAGGCCGCGTGCTGGCGCGAAGCGGTCTTTTCTCCTCCTCCTCCTCCTCCTCCTCCTCCCCCTCCTTCCAGGCGCTCTTCGCTTCGATAGACCCAGGCAGCGGCCGAATATCGGCCTCGCTGCCGGGGCGCAGCTTTGGCTTGAACTTTATTCCTGTCTCTCTTGCTGCCTACCTGACCGCTTTGTGACCGGCCTTGCCGTGTAGAGTGGCCTCTGGACCCTCGAGAGTCAATGATAATTCGGACTGTTAGAGTGCCCACTGTCATGGCCATCCACAGAACCCCGACTAAGGGGGGTTGTTTGTGCAGGCTTCTGGGACGATCTCTTGTAAGGCAGGACCTACGTGCGCCATCTGCAGTGCCGCGGCTGCGTTGTCGCGCAGGGCAGTCCCGTCAACGTCGGTCGTGAAATCTAGGCGCCTGGCCCAAGACGCACACGGGGCTCTTTGGGGCCCCGCGGGGAGGAGAGGGCGCGCCCGAGGGGGCCCGCTGGCAGCGGCGGACGCCCCCCCTCCACAGCATTCGCATGCGGCTGTTGCTCAGCACCTAGGGGTTCAGCCTAAGCGATCGGCACAGGGGCGGGCATGCTCGCAAGCATGCTCCAGCCCTGCAGCGGCCGAGGGCGCTCCTCGGCCCGCGCTGGCAGGCGACAGCTCGCATAGGTGCAGCGACTCGGGCCTCCGGGCCAGGATGCAGCGGGCAACTCTTCCACGTCCCCCTGGGCGCTGGTCCGAGGTCAGCGAGGGCGCTCAGGTCTGGCCAGTCTCCTTCATGTTTCGCTGGAAGCGCTGGGCGGCCGACCTGACGCTGGCGGCCATCTCCCGCCCCCCGGCCCGCCCCCCCGCGCCCGCCCCCCCTCGGAGGCAAGACCAGACGCGCGCTCCCGCGCAGCGCCCTCGCGCCGGGTGGGGCCAAAACTGTCTGTCGCCCTGCTGGCGCCGATGGCGGGGACAGAGTTCCGCTTGTCGCTGCTGGTCCGAGCGGCCGTGCGCGCGAAAGGCCGCGGTCTCCCGCGCCTCCTCGTATACCTCTCTTGCCGCGCGCCTGCGAGCCACGGGGCGTATTCAGCGGAGTAAAGAAGGAACGCCTAGCGAGAGCACCCTCAGCAAAAACCTTGCACCATGCTGCCCATCTGGAAAAGGTATCATCAGCGTCGACATGATATTCTACCGGCTCCCACTGCGTGGTGCGAATGAGGGTGTCCCTTGCCAGCTCTTTCCTGGCTCGGTGGGCATCCTCAAGGGGGGCCCCCCCAGACAAGCGTGCAAAGAGACCCGCCGACGCGCGCATGCGGCGCAGAGAAGCGTGGTGGCCCCCGACGGACACGAACTCCCTCCGCGGGGGCACTCCACCTGACCCTGTCTGCGAGGCCACAGCCATCGGGGGGTGCCCAACCCTCGGACTTTTATCGAGACGGCGTTCCCGCTGGCTGAAAATGTCTCGCAGAGAAAAAGGCAGCTAGACTCGGAATGGCTCGGCAGCTGGAGACCGCGGCGCAACTCAACTAGGTCCCTGGGCGCCCACTGGACCTGCGGACCAAAACAGGCAATCTCTTCGCTGCCCCACCTCACTTTCCCGAGTTCGGTGGGGGCATCTGGAGCGTGTGCGGACTCGACGGTGCGACCTGCGGCTGCGACATCCCGCTCTCCTTCACCCAATGCTATGGGCGCCAGCGACTCCAGAAGACTGCTGGTCGCATCCGCTCGACGCGCGTGCCAGGTCTCCCTCCTCCTCGCGGTGCTGCTCCAGCTCCTCGATGAGCTCCTTGACGCGGTCGAGCTCGTCGATGATCTCTGCCTCCTGCTCGGCGAGAAGCGCCGTGCGACTTCGCGTGGCGCCTGCCGCTCCATGGCCCGCCCCCGCCTGTTGCGCATCTCGCCAGGGTGATTGCCAGTGGGGAGAGTCTGCCCGAGAGCCGCCTTGATCACGCTGATCTTCAGCTCGCACCCGTTGCCTCCTCCAACTTCCCGTGGCGCCCGGCAACAAGTGCAATCTCCGCCAGCTCCATCATGCGGCGCTGGCCTTCCGCACGGAAGACGCGATGCGCCGCCCGATCTTGCGGCGGCTCCACGAAGTCGTCGTACCCCGCAGCCTCGCACCTCGTGAGCGGCACAATCCGAGACGCGAGCGCCTTGGCAGCGCGCTCTCCTGGGGGGCCGCGGGATGCCTGGCGGCTCTGTCCGCGACGAAAGCCCCCCTGCCGCCTGCGATGGGACTGGCTTCGCGCCTGCTGCGCCTGCTTTGCATGCTCTGCTGCGCGGTCGACTCTCGGTCATGTGGAAGGCTGCTGCTGCTGCTGTGGACCACGTCCGAACGGGGGCTGGATCCTCGCAGCATAATTAGTTCTTTCCACATCGGCACTCCTTGTGGCCCTTTGCATACCTGCCGCATGCGCACCACCAGGTCCCACTCTCTGCGTGGGTCGAGACGACTGGCAGGTAGGGCACCAGAAGAAATTGGAGGGCGGAGTGGCTGCAAAGGGATAAGTTGCTCCTGGCTGGACAGCCGCCTGTGGAGCAACAGTTGACTACACCTCTGATGTGATCTCGACTAATGTTTTACTTGAGCCACAATGGCTTGAACCAAAGAGGCTTGAGCCAAATTTCTACGGAGCCTCCTCCTCCTCCTTTTCCTCCTCCTCCTCTTCCTCCTACCCCTCCTCCTCCCCACCTTCAGGCTCCATCCCTCTGGGCCCTATCTTTGAGCAGCCCCCGCAGCCACCGGCAGGCGCACTCTCTCTTGCGGAAGCGGCCCGCTGCCGGGCCGCTGGCGGCACGCGCCGCCAGGGCCCTGAGATCCGACTCCTCGATACGTTCCCCAACCAGTGCCTGCACTGAAGGGGTCCTGGCGGTAATTGAAAGATTTGGCGTGGGTTTCTCGCCGATTTTGGTAGCCGGCTGGGTTCCCGGGTTCCCGGGTCTCTGATTAGTGGTTCCGGGCCGATGTCGGTGGGTTCCAGGCTCCCGGGTTGGTCGATCTCTTTATCGATCTCTTTACCAATCCCATGTCAAACCATCATTTTTTGTTTTGTTTTCCATTCTTCTTCTTCTTCTTCTTCTTCTTCTTCTTCTCTGGTGTAGTTTTTTTTTACGTCGCGGCGCAGCAGAGGTAATCCCACCACGCGCATCCGAGCCGAGACCGCGGCACGGCGTCGCGTATTAACCCGCACGCAAGAGGAGAGGGGGAGGCGAAGGGGGCGGCAGCGGAAGGGGGGGAGCCGGGCGCGGGGGCACTTTCCCCCGCTGCGGCGAGCACGCGGGGGCGGTCGGGCTGAAGGGCAGCCCCTGGCAGCTGTCGCGGGGCGGCATCGCGATGCACCCAGGGGAGGGGCCAGCCCTCGAAAAGTTACACAGCATCGTGAGAAAACTCTCTACCCGATCCCTGAGCCCCAGCTAACTGCATCTGGGCTCGAGCTGAACGGTGTTTTGGCAACCTCGTGGGCCGTTTTCGTTGTTGCTTAATTTTGCAACAAAGGTGGAACGAATACAGGACGAGGGAAGACGAGCACAACACGAAAACGGAAAATACTGTCTAGCCCGAGCCCCGAGTTGCACAACATCGTGAGAAAGCGCGACCGGAGCCTTGGACGCCAGCTTTCTGCACCATCTCTCGAGCCCGAGCGGTGCGTGGGGGTCCAGGCCT
>CAUYUJ010022637.1:632682-675805 GCA_963575745.1 Prorocentrum cordatum | reverse complement strand
AGCGTCTTGCCTCCGAGGACCGAAGGAGTCGCCATCTCTTCCTCGGCGGAAGGCGGCGGAAGGGCGGCGGAAAGCGGCGGAAGTAAAACGAGGCCGCCTCCGCCAGCGGTTGCTGGCGGAAGGGCGGCGGAAGGCGGCGGAGAAGATGACAACCTGTTCGGTTCAGGGTTTCCGGAATCCGCCATCTCGCTCAGCTGCCTTAAGGCTAATTTTTTACATCCTCGGGCGCAAAGGTGAGGAAGCAGTCAAGCGCCCGTCGGGCTAGAGCTTTCTAGGCCCCACTGGCTCACGCATCAGATCCATCGGAACGCCGTAGGCCCCGAAACATGTCTTCTTGGACGGTGGAGGCGTCGTTGCATCCTTCGGAACCTTGGCACTCTTCCCGTTCATGTCGTCGACGGCGCTGGACTCCCCTCTGTGGCTCCGGAGGCGCCGCCACTGGGCTTCAGCGCCGATGCAAGAAGCCCGCGCGGAGGTCCTAGAGTTTAAGTGTGTATAGCTTCCTGTTGTGCCTCTAGGGGAGGGGGGGAAGAGGCGGGGCAGATCGCGAGGGGTCGGGGGTGCGACAGGCCCAGACCCCCGACGTCATGATTTTTTCATGACGCGACCCCCAGAGGTCCCGACCCCTTCCCCGGGACCGGTTTTTCATCCTGAGTCGTTTTTTGACGGTCCCGAGGCCCGGTAAGGGCCCCCAGAAGCCGAAAGTAGCGAAAAACCTCCCGTCGTGATTTTTTCATGACGCGAGGGGGTCGGGGGGGGGGGCCCTGGCCGACGCAGGCGTGCGTGCGAGGAGGCCAGGAGGGCCCGGCCGGCCACGGCGCGGCGTGCAGGCCGGGGCGGCCCGCCGCTTCTCTCACTGGGGCCTCTCGGGGGGGCCGTTCTCCGGGCCCTGGGGGGTAGCCTCGGAAGCCCCCCTTTTCCAAGAAGGCAGGGAGGGGAAATTGAAGCTGGAGCCCCCCCTTGGATACTCCAGACTTCGTAATACAAGGGAGGGGGTCTGGACCCTCCAAGACAAGCCATTTCAGACCTCCCCCGTGGGAGAACCCTCCAAAACATCGTCCCCAGACCCCCCCAGGCCCTCCAAGATAGCCTGGAAGAGACCCCCCCCTCGAAATGAGACCCCCTCCCTTTGTATTACGAAATCTGGAGTAAAGGTTGGCACCTCGGATTCTCACGTTGCCCGCTGCTCGGAGGTTCCCTGGGATCCTTGGGTTCCCCAGGTTCCTCGCCCTCGGTGCCTCCGATTCTTACGCTGCCCGTTGCTCGGAGGTTCCTCGGGTTCCCTGGGGGCCATCACAGGATCACCCCAGCACAGCGCCCGAAGAGCAGCAAAGGTGAAGAGGCAGGTCGAGGAAGAGGACTGGGGGACACGGCCATGTGCACCTCAACTTCCTTGTTGTGCAAGGGATCGTGGCCGTGCGGGGCCCCAAACATAGGCAGCAGTGGGGCGAGAGCACGATCATACAGCGTGCGGAAGTCTCAGGCGAAGCGGCTGCCAGCACCGGGCGGTTTGGGGCTCCCCCTCCCCCCCTTGAGGCTCCTCCGTGGTCCCCATGCTACCCCCGTTACGGTCAGGAAGTTTGGCTCAGCGGGTCGCTCCGCTGGTTCTGGCCCACCACGCTTCGGAGCGGCACGCTGTCCATGTCCCAGTCCCCGAGCGTCAGTGTCCCCAGCTTTTCCCAGCATCTTGCCCCGCGGGGCGGAGCGGCACACTATCGCTCGCAAGGCATGACGTGTCGCCAGGGCCGCCGCCGCGACAGGCTAAGCAAAAATTGCCGACCGTAAAGCCCTTGAAGGAAACGCTCGTGCATAGGAAAGCTCGGCGGCGAGCGAGGGGGGGAAGTGAGAAGGAGACGGCCTTCTCAGAAGGCTCGGAAGTCCCCCGGCCGTCTAGAAGTTTTCCAAGCCTCCCCCGAAAACACGGACAACTTTTCAGAAGGCGCGAGGGCTTCTGAGAAGTCCCGCCGCCATCTGAGCGGGCCTCCTCCTTCTCCATTTCCACCCTCGCTCGCCGGACCAGGGCCCCCAGGGAAAACGGGCGCGGTTCCATCGAGAATTTCGGGGACCGGGCCGTTTGGAGGGTTCCCCTCGCTCGCGCCAAGAGCATGCTCGGGGGGAAGCGCCCAACACGCGTCCCCAGCGTCGGGGGGGCGGAGAGGAGTAGGCGGAGGCGGGGAGAAGGAGGAGGAGGAGGAGTAGGAGGAGGAGGCGGAGGCGGAGGGGGAGGAGGCGGAGGCGGCGGAGGCGGAGGCGGCGGAGGAGGAGGAGATGGAGGAGGGAGGCGGGGGCGGGGAGAGGAGGAGGACGGGCGAGGAGGGGCGGAGGAGGATGGAGGACGAGGACGAGGAGGAGAAGGAGGCGGCGGAGGAGGAGGGGGAGGAGGAAGAGGGGGAAGGAGGCGGAGGAGGAGGAGGAGGGGGGGGAGGAGGAGGAGGAGGGCAGCGTCCAGCCGCGGCGGCGGCTTCTCGCCGGCCCGGGCTGCATCGGCCGCAGCCGCTGGCCGCGACGCGTCCACGGGAACGGCGCAAGCGCAGCGCCCGGCCTTTCGGCGCGGGGCGGCCGCCTGCCGCGGCTCGCGGGGCTCGCGCCGCCACCCACGCGGGGGGCCCCGGAGGAGGAGGAGGAGGAGGAGGAGGAGGAGGAGGAGGAGGAGGAGGAGGAGGAGGAGGAGGAAGAGGAGGAGGGCAGTTCTCGGAAGTTTCCGGGAGTTCTCGGTGGTTTAACTGGAAGTTTCCTGACCCCGAGGTGGTCTCCACCAGGTGTGCCTCGCCGGGGGCGTTGCCGGGGTGCCAGGATCGTCCCGAAGGGCCGCCGGAGGGCGGAGTTGGGGCCCAAAAACGTGTGGGGTGACGAGACCGTGTGGCGAGTCAGTGGGGAATGCAGGGTCACGGCACGGTTTTGGGGTTCGGGCCGTTCTCCGAGGGGGTTTCTCGGGCGGCCGGGGCCTCCGAGGCCCCAGGGCCGTGCGGCGACGGACCGCGCGGTGGAGTCGTCGGAGATTTTCGAGGTCGGCCCTAGGCCTGTCACCGCACGGTTCTGCGGCCCCGAGGAAGGACTGGCGTCTCGCTAGCGAGTTCTCACAGTCGCAGAACATGGCGACGAGAGAGGCCTACAAGGGGGACGGGGGGCCCCAGACCGCCCAGTGCCGGCAGCCGCTTCGCCCGAGATGTACTTCCAATGTGTTCTGGGATCGCGCTCGCGCTTCAATGCGGGCTACATGTTTGGTCTGGGCGTCCAGGTTGTTTGGCAACAGAAACATGCAAAGGTGCACATAGACGTGCTCTTCCTCCTCCTCGCGGGAGCGCCTTCTCGGGAGGAGGAAGAGGAGGATAGGCTGTAGGAGGAGGAGGATGAGGAGGAGCGGGAGGAGGAGGAGTAGGAGGAGGAGGAGGGGGAGGGGAGGAGGAGGGGGAGGGGGAGGAGGAGGAGGAGGAGGAGGAGGAGGAGGAGGAGGAGGAGGAGGAGGAGGAGGAGGAGAAGGAGGAGGAAGAGGAGGAGGAGGCTCAGTAGCCACCCGCTCAAGCAAGTTTGGCTCAAGCCTGGCTCAAGGCCCAAGGCTTCGCCGCCTCCTCGCGGGGCCTGTACGCACCGTTATCTTGGGCCGCCAGAGGCTCGTCAGCGGGAAAACGCCGTTTCGTTTTTCATCGCCGTTCTCGCAGTCGCGCCGCACGGAGGCGATGGCTGGAACGTGTGGCCCACGAAGAATGACAAGTCTGGTTGGAGCAGCGCAGGGCCCAATTGGAAGCTCATGTGCGGCTGTGCCGAGAAAACAGAAGAGTGGAAGCGGTGCAGTAATTTCGGTACCCCAGGGGAGTCATGAGAAAATGATGCCGGGCCGCACGCGCATGAGGAGTCCTACTGGGGTTCGCGGCAGGTGCCTCCATACCGTTCAGGTATCCATGCTCTTCATAGCCACGCCTGTGCTGACAACAGCTTCGGCATTTGACTTGGCGTCAGCAACCTCAGAGATAATGAGTTGCAGAGCTTGGAGCACACCGGGCAGAAGACCAGCAACCAGCAACTTGTCTTCGCAAACAAGACAGAGAAGCTGCGCCGTGCTATGCCCACGATGGCGGTCCACAGCGCGGTAGGAGTGGCACGCAGCAAAGTGCAACCCTTCGCGCGGCAGCTTGCCAGCGCCACTGGCAAGAACGATGTCCTCACAAAGCAGCGTGATCAGCAGTAGGATATCGTGCCCAATCTCGTGCAGCAGGTGAAGTCGGTCACCAACGAGTATCGCGCAGCTGTCAAATCCCTCCACGAGCAAACCCTTGGATCGACGAAGTCAGATTCGCAGGGCCCGACTAACATTTAAGACATCCACCAGCGATCTGTGGGATGAACAAGTTGCCGATGGTTTCTTGGAATATGGAGGTTTGCTCGGATTTCTTGGAAGTGGGCGCGGAGGAGCAGCAGGCATTTGCCAAGCGGAAGGGCCTCCTTGTGGACGGGCCCAAGACGGTCGCCCAAATCTTCTTCGGCGAGGTCCGCAGCAGTGCCGAGACCCTTGTCAAGCAGCAGCAGAACGATGCTTCTAAGCTGTTCAAAAAGCGCGACAGCGAGAAAGCCGACCCGCAGCCCGCGGCCCCCGTCGCAGGCCCTCCCTCCATCGGCGGCGCCAGCGGCGGGTGCAGCAGGATCGGCGGGAGGCTCATCGGCGCCGATGGCAAGTCTGGGGCGTCAGGGCGCGGGCAGGTGGCCCTTGCAATCGAAGGCCCTGCCCCACCTCCCCCGTCCCGCCCGTCCGCCCCCGCCTCCTGGCCCGCCCCAACTGCCTGCCGGGGAGCGGGGGGAAGTGTGCGCAGGGGGGGCTGCGAACGGCTATGGTTGGGACCCCGTCGCAAGTGCCTCGGAATGTCGCGCAGACGCAGCCCCGGTGAAAGCCGAATCTCAGCTAAGTCATTTTGATGCCGCCCCAAATCGTTCAGGGGCCGGGGCTTTCGAGGGGCGTCGGGGCCGCGCCCCGCCGATTCTACGGAGCGCGCCCCGCCCCAAGAACCCGCCCCCCCTGTTTCCCCAGCCCCCCGCAGGGTCCACGTGTGTCGGATTATCTCCTGCATCCTGAGTGGTCTCATCGCTGCTTCGCTTTTCTTTCCGACGGTGGGGGCTTTTGGGTCTGGTGGCGCCCGCCCCCTACCTTGCTGGGGAAGTTCTTGCAAGGGCGGTAGCTGCCCATCATCGTCGGCGGCGATTGGAATTGCGCTTCGAATTCCTTTCCAGACGGCGGTTGGACGTCCGAGCTCACGGCTACCGCGCGCGCCCCCGAGGCGTCCGACCTGCCGCGGTGGTGGTAAGATTCGGCAAGGGCTAAACTTCCTTCTTGTTTTGCCAGGCTTGGCGGCGCCTGCGGTGACAGTGCGTTGCAACAGGGCATCATTTTTGAAGCCTCGCTGGGCGGCGCAGCAAGGGCGTCCAAACCGGCGGTCTCCGCGCTCGTCGGCCCGACGAGTTTACTTCGCGATCGAGCCAGGCCCCCCCTTCGGCCCGCCGGTTAAAAGCGCGGTCCGGGGGGCCCATGGCTGAGCGACTGGAGAACGCGACGCGCGCCATTGCGTCGCTGCACTTGTACTCGGAGTTCTCGGTGCCGCACGAAGACGAGCAGCACGGGGATCTCCGCTTCGACCAGGGTTGCGGGAACAAACGCAAGCCAGGGCCAAAGGGCCCGAGATCCACAAACCCTCCTGAGATCCAGACTACTGGGGCGGGGCCCCTCTACCCCATTCGGGCGCCCCGTGGCTAGGGGCCCTTTATGCCTCGCGCGTCGGGCCCCCGGAGCCCGTCTGCATTGCGGGGAAAGGCCAGTCTCGGCCAGGGCAACTACTCAACGCATGTAGAGCAAGCTTGTGCGAGGCCCCCCAGCCTCGAGGAAGGGCGACTTCTGGTTCGGGCGAGCGCCCGACCGCAGCGCGCCGGGGGCCGCTGCCTCTCGGGGCCCCCGCCGCCGGGCGGCTGGCGCGGGCGGCGCCGCGCGCCGCCGGGATCGCGCCCGGGCCTCGCGCCCCCATGCGTCCTGGAGCCTTTTTTTTTTTTTGGGGGGGGGGGGATTCAGGCAAGTTTACTTGCATGGTGTTCGCCCCCCCCCCCCCCCCCCCCCCCCCCCCCCCCCCCCCCCCCCCCCCCCCCCCCCCCCCCCCCCGCCCCCCCCCCCCCCCCCCCCCCCCCTCCCCCCCCCCCCCCCCCCTCGCCCCTCTTCAAGCGAATACTAGCGTGCAAGTGCCTTTCGACTTGCGTGATTTCCGCGCCCCCACCGAGAAGCCCGGCTTGCCTCAGGCTCAGCCCCCCCTCCCCCGTCCATGCAAGTAAACTTGCCAGAGTTTCAAAAAAAAAAAAAAAAACAAAAAAAAAGGCTTCTGGAGGAGCTGGGTCGAAGCAGCGGTCCCAAGCGTGGGGCAGGTCGCGGGCGCGCCGAGACCCCCGCGGGCCGGGCCCTGTCTGGCGAATTCAGTTCCGACCAGGCCCCGCCAGGACCTTGTTTAAGTTGGCGGAGATCTCACCGACGTGCGGGGGCAGATTTGGACCAGGCCCCGAGGGCACGTCCTTGGAAGTGGCTCCACTCCGCTCCTCGCGCGTTGCACTGCTTCGAATTTGGTCAGCGACCTCGAACGCATGCTGGGCTGGGAGCCCGGTTTTTTCCACGCCGACGTCGCCGATGCATCATCGGCGATGAATCGGCAACGCGGCGCGATTCTCCAACCCCATTTGGGAGGCCCCCAGCAAGCCGCGGCGCGTGTTCGCTACGCCCATCAAACATTTGAAGAAAATCATCCATCTGCATTGGTTTCATACTGTCGTGGCCTTCGGCCAGTGCCGACGATCCGGGTCGCTTGGGGCGCCCCCCAGACTGGGCGGCGACACTTCGCCGGCAGACACTCGCGCACACGCTCGCAGAAATTACGCGCACACACGCACACACGCGCGCGCACACACACACACACTGCACACACCCACAGGCAGACAGACAGACAGACAGACAGACAGACAGACAGACAGACAGACAGACAGACAGACAGACAGACACACACACACACACACGCACACACACACACACACGCACACACGCACACACACACACACGCACGCACGCACGCACGCTCGCACGCACGCACGCACGCACACACGCACACACAGACACAGACACAGACACAGACACAGACACACAGACACACAGACACAGACACACACACACACACAGACACACACACACAAAGACACACACACAAACACACAGACACACACAGGCACAAACACAGACACACACAGACACACATAGACACACATAGACACACACGCACACACACCGCTGACACACACACACACATACACACACACACACACACCACACGCGCGGCACCTCCGCAGGCACATACACACGCACATGCCGGCAACACACACCCACACACACCACGCACACCGCACAAACATACACGCACACCACACAACTGACGCGCATTTCACCGCCACCTTCGTCTTCCCCCCATTTGCTCCCCGTTTTCCGCTCCTGTCCCGTTCCACTGCTCTCTCCCTCTTTCCCCGATTCGAATTTCGCGTGCACGGGCAAACATTCCCCCACGCACGCGCGCGCCCTCCCCCCTTCCCCTCCTTCCCCGGCAGAGCCACCCCGGCAACCCCCCAGAGGCTGAAGTTCAGCCTCGAGGCCGTAGCTGAGGCTCTTTTAAATTCACACGCCACGGACCCCCCCTTGCCCCTCCACAGCGCCATCGGAACCCACCCCACCGGACCCCCCCCCTCTTTCCCCAATTCCCCCTTGTCCACAGGCAGGACGGGGAACCGGACCCCCCCCCACCTCACGCCAACGGAACCCACGACGCCACCGGACCCCCCCCCCCGCCCTGGCAGAGCCACCCCGGTCACCCGCTCCCCCTTCAGTAAACTCACACGCCGAATCGGCGGACGGTGAAGGAAACAAAGGTCGTTGAAGGAACCCAAGAACCTGGACTGGACTCTGGGGGTGTTGTTCTGACGTTGTCTGTTCGTCGAGTTCTATAGCTTCGACCGGAAGAGGTGCGCGGTCGACCCGCGGATCAAAAAATTGTTCGTCGAGTTCTCGTACATCTGGACCTTGGCTACTGTTCAAGAAACGTTTCGAGCGATGCCCATTTCGTTAGTTCTGACTTTTCTTGGCTCCCATCGGCGGCGGGCCTGGGGTGTGTTTATATATATATATATAAACAAAAAACGGGCCTTGACAGAAGGCTCGGGAGTCCCTCGGCCCGCTGAGAAGTGCCTTCCCCGAGTACGAACCACAAAAACTCCGTAGACGGCGCGAGGGCTCTGAGAAGCCCCGTCGCCTTCTGAGAACGCCTTCTAAATCCGAGGAGGAGGAGGAGGAGGAGGAGGAGGAGGAGGAGGAGGACGCGGAGGAGGAGGAGGAGGAGAAGGAGGACGAGGACGAGGAGGAGGAGGAGGCGAGGAGGAGGAGGAGGCGAGGAGAGGAAGAGGAGGAGGGGGGGGAGGAGGAGGAGGACGAGGACGAGGAGGAGGAGGAGGGAGGAGAGGAGGAGGAGGAGGAAAGACGAGGATGAGGAGGAGGAGGAGGAGGAGGAGGAGGAGGAGGAGGAGGAGGAGGAGGACGGGGAGGAGGGGTGTATGTCGTCCCGCGCCGGGCCCGTTCCTTCTCGCCGCTCCTCCTTCGCCGCGCCCGGCGGGGCAGGCGGCGGCCCCCCGCCGGCCCGCCCCGCGCCCGCGGGGCCCCCTGCCGCGGCGGCCGGCGCTGCTCGGGACGCCGAGCCGCGCGCCCCCTCTGCGGGGTGGCCCCGCGTCGGCTGCACGGTCGACGCCGGAAGAGGGGGGCCCAGAGCTCCGACGCTCCACAACGCACGGGGCGCGCCGGGATTGGGCCAGTGTTCGGCTTCCGGGGGCCCTCGCCAGGCCTCGGGAGCGTGAAGGAAGCGGCTCGGGAGGAAACGCCGGCCCTGAGGAAGCGGTTTGGCCCCCCTATAATTGGCCCACGCGTCAAGAAAACCCGAGCGGCTGGATGTTTGGGAAGGCACCCACGTTTACCCTGACATCGTTTTCTTTCTTTGTTATGCCTCTTGGGAGGCCCTCGTCGCCACCGCTGGATGTGCCTTGAAGTTCTGGTCAGAACGCACCTCTGGAGAGGTCCGGGGAGCAGCAGTATCGGGTCCTTCTGGTTTCCCAGGGATCGGGCTGAGGCGTGCGTATGAGGCTCGAGCTTCGAGGTTATCTCAAGCACTCGCCGGTGTCCGGTGGCATTCCAGCCTCGGGGTGCCTTCCGGCGGCCGCGCCTCGCCGAGAGCAGCCCACGGGGATGCCCAGGCAGTTCCCGAGCGGCCGCGGGAGAGCCGAGTTATTGCCCGAAAGCCAAGGAGGAGGAGGAGGAGGAGGAGGAGGAGGAGGAGGAGGAGGAGGAGGAGGAGGAGGAGGAGGAGAGGAGGAGGAGGAGGGAGGGAGGAGGAGGAGGAGGAGGAGGGGGAGGAGGAGGGAGGAGGAGGAGGAGGCGGAGGAGGAGGAGGCGAGGAGGAGGAGGAGGGAGGAGGAGGAGGGAGGAGGGGGAGGAGGGAGGAGGGAGGAGGAGGAGGAGGAGGAGGAGGAGGAGGAGGAGGAGGAGGAGGAGGAGGGAGGAGGGGGGAGGAGGAGGGATATGCCCTCTAGGCAACGTCAGGGCGGGCGGGCGCGGGAGGGGGGGGGACCCAGGAGCGGAGGCTCGAGCTGCGGGGGCCCGGATCCCTCGAGATGTCTTGGCGCTGCAATCTCTTCACAACGCAGGCGTCTTCGCCCAGTTTCGGGCCCCCCCGGGGGCTCCCACACGACCGGTCCGGCTCGGGAAACACGGCGCAGAACGACGGGGCCAAACAAATGTGATTAAACAGAGGTGCGATAAAAAGTCGTGCGGAGTGTTTTATCACACTTGTTCGGAGTTTTTTTATCACACGTTGTTTACCAACGTTTTGTGTTATCACACTTGTTTTTTATCACACAGGCTCTGAGCGCGACATGTCACAACGGTGCAATTCTTCTGGCGACGTGGGCTCTCGTGGAATCTGTCTGACGAGGCTGTCAGCAAATGGGCGGGACTCACAGCTTGACATTTGGCGCGAGCTCTCGCTGCGAACATCTCCGAGGAAGAGGCCACGCGCCAAGACGGCGCAGGCAGCCCACCCGCATGGCAAGGATCGGCAACCCTCCCAGGGTTGCCCTTGCATCCTGGCCTCCTCGGTCCATCCCTGGCCACGTTCGTTGGCCGCGCCCCGCTCGAAGAGCTTCGGAATGGGCGTCCAAGGGCCTTGCATCCTTGTCGCGCATCCTCATGATACGGGCCAGCTGCATTTTGGTCCGCCCCGCGGCGCGGGAGTCTGGAGACGAAGCAAGCAAGCAAGCAAGCAAGCAAGCAAGCAAGCAAGCAAGCAAGCAAGCAAGCAAGCAAGCAAGCAAGCACGCAAGCAAGCAAGCAAGCAAGCGAGTAGGCAAGCAAGCGAGCAAGCAAGCAAGCAAGCAAGCAAGCAAGCAAGCAGCCACGCGCCCAGAACATCGAAGACGAAGCAGGACCGGGACAAACCGTTCCAGAGCGCTCGGGGCCGCTCCAGGAGCGTCCCCCGCAGCGCCCTGCAGCGGCCGCGGCACCCGAGATGGTCAGGAATTTTCAGTCAGCCCGCACAGCAGCGATGGGCAACTTTCCCGAGCGTGCCCCTTACAGCCTTGCCTCCTCGTCGAAAAGCTTCGAATCGGTCTTCCGAGGCCCGGTGCACCCTCATCGTGCGTCCCTGTTAACTATGCGGGCCGACCGTGCAGCTCCGCCTGTCGCGGCGCCGGTTCTGGCCCACCGCGCGCGTCGAGCGACGCGCGGCCCATGCCGCTCGAACGTCCCAAGCCTGTCCACGACTGCCGCCCGCGGAGCGCAGCGGCACGGTTTCCGATCGCAGGGCAGCACGGCGTGTCGACGGGGCCCCCGCGGCGACCCCCCCGCCCCCCGGCGCCCTGGTCCGCCGGCATGCCGCCCGCTGCCCCCCCCCCCCCGCGTGTTGGGCCCCGCCCGCGCTGCGGCTGCCGGCCCCGCCCCCGGGTGCGCCCGCGCCGCCGCCCCGCGCCGCTGCCAGGCGCTGCCCCGCAGCCCGGCCGCCCCGCGCGCTCCCTGCGGCGCCGCCGCGTGAGAGCACCGTCCCCTCCCCTCCCCCCCGCCCGCGGCCGCCATTCCTGCTGCTCCTCCCCCCGCGCATAGGCGAGCCAACCCGCAGCTCCGCAGCCGGGGTTTTGCCCCCCCCCCACGCGCGAGCGGGTCGCCCCGGCCGCGCCGCGACGGAAAAAAGAGAAGTGCTTCTTCGAGTGGCGGCAGTTCTGGTCAGTGGGAACGGGGCGTGGGGGCGTCGCCGAGTGCAGATCACTGCACCAGGTCCCCCCGAACTCGGGCCTGGCGAAAGGGGGGGATTGGGAAAGGGGGGGTTATACGAAATTTGCTGCATGCGGCCGGTTTCGGCCTCACCGAGGGCCCACTCCTCGATACATAGCCGCCTCTGGCGCCGGGAGGCACCGGGAAAATCAGCTACGTGAGCTGATTCTCAAACCCCCCCTTTGCTATCCCCCCCTTTCGCCCGACCCGACAAACACAGTCCTGCCCACGCCCGACCCCCTCCCCTGGGAGAGGAGCCGCTCGGCGTGCGGAGCTGCTGCGAGATCGGCACCGGGGCGCGCCGCAAGGCGCCGCGGCCGACCGCCCCGCGGCGACGGGCCGCCCTGCCCCGTCCGCCGCCGCCGGCTTCGGGGGGGCGCTCGCGCCGTGCGCTCAGGCATGCCGACCCAGTCGTGAGCAACAGCGGGGCGGGAGGTTTTTCGTCGCGTGCGGCCTGTCATGTTGGCCCGTCCTGGGCCCGGGGGCCGTCAAGAACTGCCCGGGGTGGAATCTTAGCCCCGGGGGAAGGGTCGGGCTTGTTTCTCTGGACCGCGCACTGCAAGACTCAATGCGGAGATGCTCATCTGCGTCTCATAACTCCGGTCACGTTTCGCTGATGTACTCCGTCTGTGAGCATCTGGGTGTGAGCAACAACAACAACGACGACGACAGTGACGACTTCAGTGACGTCCTCCTCCTCCTCCTCCTCCTCTTCCTCCTCCTCCTTATCCTCCTCCTCCTCCTCCTCCCCCCCCTCCTCCTCCTCCTCCTCCTCCTCCTCCTCCTCCTCCTCCTGCTGGACATCGTTCAGGAGAGACGAGGGAAACACAAGTGGAAGAGCGAGGGCGAATTCCTCTTGACGTTTTTACTGTGGCAACTCAGGTAAACGCGCATGGCGTTGTTACGCCCGCTGTCTGGCGTGCTGATCGCGTCGCTTGGGGTGCCCAAGCGCCACGCCGGCTAGATTGCGGCAGCCAGTTGCGCGTGGCTCTAGCGCAGGCGAATCTGAGCGTGAGTGATCTGAGTGTGGGCGACTCAGAGTACGAGCGATACCGGTTACGATCGAGTCTGAGAGCGAGCGAGTCAGCGCGAGCCGGCTTGAGTGCGAGTGAATTTGGGCGCGCGCGAGTCTGAGTGTGAGCGTGATGAGCGCGAGTCTGAATCTGATTGAGCCTGAGCACGTGGTAGTGTGAGTGTGAGCGAGTCTAATGTTGGGCGAGTATGACTGAGTCCAGGTGTGGGTTAGTTCGGTTGCTAGTGAGGTTGAGTGTGCGCAAGTATAAGTGTATAAGTGTGAGTGGGTCGAAGAACGAACGCTTCTGAGTACAAGTGGGTCGGAATACAGGCGAATCTGGGTGCGATGAGTGAGTCTGGACGAGGGGAAGTACTAATGAGCCAATCTGGGTGAGAATGCGAGCGTTTGAATGAAGAAAGAGGGAAGGAGGATGAGGAGGATGAGGAGGAGGTGGGTGAGTGAGTGCGCGAGGAGCACGCAAGTACGAAGAGAATTCCGGAGGGGAGACACTGGCTAACCGCCTGAGAAAAAAAAAACACACTTTGGGTGCGAATCCTGAGTGTCCCCACCCCTGGCGGTTTCCTCTTGCGTTGCCCAAATGCTGGACCACCAAAACAGAAAACTTGGGAGGGCAGAAGCAAACAATCAACAAACCGCTTCAGACATCCCTACAAGCTGGGCTCGAACGGGCGAGTAACATACCTCCTGGCGGCTCCCCCCAGGGGTGTCCAAAACCACCGGGGGGCATTACGCGTCGCGTCTCGCTGGGGAATTTTGTCTGTGAGCATCTTGGTGTGAGAGCGGGTCACAGTAGACGACCGGCGCAGCAACGACGACGGCGACAGTGACAACGTCAATGACGGTATGAGGGGTGCTATGAGGGAAGCGCAAGTAGAACAGCGAGGAAGCATTGGACCGCCAAGCGGAAGAATTTTGGGTGAATTTGAACGTGAGTGATCTGAGTGTGAATGACTGCGTGCGAGTGAACCTGGATATGGTTAAAAATGAGCGTGAATGAGAACAGGCTTGAGAAAGTCTGATGCGAGCGGGTTTAGGTCTGCGTGAGTGTGAGTATGAGCGACTCTGACCGAAAGTGAGTCTGAGTATGGACTATTGGTGTGAGTGGGTGTGAGAATGAGTTGATGAGTGTGAGTCTGAGTCTGAGTGCGTCTAGGTACGAGTGAGTCTGACTACGAGTGAATCTGAGCGTGGGTAAGTCTGACTTCGAGTGAGTCTGAGTGTGGATAAGCCTGAGTGTGAATGTGCTTGCGTATCAGTGTGATGAATACGACTTTGAATATGAGTGAGTCTGAGTACGAATGGGTTTGAGCATAAGTGAGTCAGAGGGTGGGTTAATCTGAATGTGGGTATCCAAGTCTGAGTTAGTCTGAGTGTCAACGCGCCTATGTGAGCGAGCCCTACTGTCAGTGAGTCTAAGGATGAGTGAGTCTGGGGAAGAGTGGGTCTGAGCACTGTTGAGTCTTAGTGTAATGAGTGGGTCCGTTGAGGGAAGAGGTGCTGAAGAGCAAGTCTGAGTGCGAATGCGTCTGGATGACGGAAAAGAAGATGAGTAAGATGAAAAAAACGGGGGAGGTGAGTGAGTGAATGGGTGAGGTGCGGAGGCGTCTAGGTAACACAAGTCCAAAGACAAGCCTGTGGGGCCGAAACAGGCAAACCGCCTGGGACATCCCCACAATCTGGGCGCGAGCGGGTCAGAGAAATACCCCTTGCCTTGGCAGCGTCCCCCTGGGAGTGCTGAGACCAGCGCCTCGCTTGAGACATCCTCCACATCTGCTCCGAATGCAAGAGATGCTGGACACGCAAACAGGCAAGCCGAGTGAGGCCTCCCAACAATCTGGGCGCGAGCGGGCGAATGCCACAGTCCCCGGCGCCCCGGTGCTGAAGCCAGCGCCTCACCGTACACATGCTTGCACATTGTTCGGGAAGCAAGAGATTCAGGAGGAAAAGAAACACACACACACAATTAATCGTAGACTCCCCAGAAAATATGGGAAAATATGGGAATTGGGGGGGAAGACAAAAACCCAGAAAATATGAAAAAATATGGGGAATATTTTTATTTGTGTGTATTTATGTGTGTGTTCTGGGGCCCCTTCAAAACAGGCAAACCGATGGAGACATCCCCAGAGTCTGGGCGCGAGCGGGCTCCGTGTCGTGTCCCCGTGGCGCCCCCCCTGTTAGGAGTGCTGAAGCCAGCGCCTCGCGTGAGACATCCTTGAAAATCAAAAGTAGCCAAAACATAGCCTAAGATATTCAAGCATTGAAAAAACATCGTCCCCAGACTAGATTTTTTGACTACCTGTAAAAATATTCCTCCTGTAGAGGGACAGGCCCGACTTAACCCAAGGGAACTCCTTGTGGGGGCCAGGGCCACGATCTTAACATCTGCTCCAAGCGCAAGAGATGTTGAGCACGCAGACAGGCAAGCCGCTTGAGGCTGGAGAGTCTCTGCGTCCCCCAATCCCACTGTTGGCACCAGCGCCTCGCCTGAGACATCCTCAGAATCTGCTCAGAAACCAGATGATGCTGAGCACGCAAACGAGTAAACCGCCTGTGACATCCTTACAATCCGGGCGCGAATCCTGTAATTAATGTCCTGACCCCTGGCGCCCCCCTCGGAATGCTGCAAGAGTTTGTGAGTCCGAGGTGTCTGAGTGCGTGTGTGTGTGCGGTTATGAGTGAGAGTGGGTATGTGTCTGAGTGAGTATGAGTATGAGTGAGTCTGAGCCTGAGTGAGCCTGAGTATGAGAGAGTCTGAGTGCGAGTGAGTCTGAGTATGAGTGAGTCCGACTGCGAGTGGGTCTGAGTGCGAGTGAGCCTGAGCGTGACTGAGTCTGAGTGTGAGCAAGCCAGAGCTCGAGTGAGTCTGAGTCTGCGTGGGTCTGTGTATGAGTGAGCATGTGTAAGTCTGAGTGGATCGTAGCGAGGAAGAGGAGGAAGAGGAGGAGGTGAGGAAGAGGTTCTCGGAGCCGTCTGAGTAATTTCAAGAGCCCCATTTTCCCTACCTAGGCTCTGCCTAGAAGGGTTCTTACTCTCTTAGCTTAAAGGGGCCGGGCAATGTAACACGCCCCAGGCGGTTCCCCCCAGTCCCCTGGGAGCGGTTCCCCCAGTCCCCTGGGAGCTGTAGCTTTAGCTTTAGCTTTAGCTTAACTTTAGCTTAGCTTTAGCTTAGCTTTAGCTTAGCTTTAGCTTAGCTTTAGCTTAGCTTTAGCTTAGCGTTACCTTAGCTGTAGCTTAGCTTTAGCTTAGCTTTAGCTTAGCTTTAGCTTAGCTGTAGCGTAGCGTTGCCTTAGCTTTAGCTTAGCTTTAGCTTAGCTTTAGCTGAGCTTTACTGCTACTACTAATGCTGCTTTCCTAGGGGCTCCAACTCCTAGGTAGGGTCGCACTGGGATAATTTAAGGAGATCGGGAAAAGACGGGCGCCACCGGGCGAGTGTCATGCCCCCTGATTACTCCCCCGTTGGCGCCCAACTGCCACGACTGCTATATCTCGGTGAGCAGTGGACCACCAGAAAAATGTGACGGAGTCTGTGTGAGGAAGAGCGTGTCGGAGTGAGAGGGCCTGAGCGTGTATGAGTGAGTGAGTCTGCGTCTGAGGCAAACTCCCTGATTGGGTCCGAGCGAGTCTGAGTCTGAGTGAGTCTGAGTGAGGAAGTGATGCGGCTGAGTCTGCGTGAGGGACAATGAGTCTGCGATAGGCCCAGTGAGGAAGAATGGGTCTGTGATGGGCCCCGTGATGGGCGTGAGTGATCTGAGTATGAGTATGTGAGTGATATGTGGGTGGAAAGAGGAAGAAGAGAAAGAGAAGAAGGACAGTCCGGAGGCGTCTACGTAAAAACCAGAACCCCATCATGGGATACGGGGGACATCAAGACTTTGCATATCTGGGAAGATGGGCCGCCCTTTTCTAGGCCTCCCAGGGGTCCGAGCAGATGGGGTCGTAGGATCGTGCCGCCTCGCCGCTGCATCGGCGATGCCGCTCGATGTGGAGCCCGATGCTCTCCACGCGGACGACGCCGATGCAGCGCCGACGTCGTGGATGCACCGCCGATGCATCGACGATGCGGCGCGACCCTCCAGCCCCATCTATTTGGACCTGGGCACTATCTGGAAGGCCTCTACACCCGTCGGCGGCGCGCACGAGCCGGTGCGATCGAGATGGGCACGGGAAAAGGGGCAGGCGAAGGTTGGCAGCATGTCCTGCCCACTCTGAGCAGGATCTGTTGTCGCTGCCGCCGCGGGCCTTGTCCACTTGAGGCAGAAGGCCGGTTGTCCAACCGCAGCCGCTGTCGGTTTGGGCCGACGTCTTCTGCTGGGCGACGTCTGCTGCTGGGCATCGTACCCATGTTCTCCGTACCCATTTCGGGCGTCCAACACAAGTGAGTAGCGCGAGGAGGGGCGGGGCTTCGAAGGAGGCAGGGGGGGGAGCTTCTCAGAAGGCGGGGGGGCCTGCGTGGAAGCGCCAGGAGGCTTCCACGGAGATGTATTGGAAGTTCCGAGGCTTCTAAGAAACCCCCCTGCCTTCTCAGAAGCTTCCCCCCGTCGCGCCGCCCCCGTTTGCGCGCCGCCGCCATTTTTGAGTCGGGCATGCTCTACAGGAGGAAAACTCAAGAATGGTTAACAATAGTATGGAGGCGATTCCCGTGTTCATATATATATATATATGTATATATATATATATATATATATATATATATGTATTATATATAGAACAAGAGTCGAATACAGTTAGATTATGTTGTTTGCCCGACCTAACGCCAATTTCTGGGTGGGGGGCGCCAGCTCCTCCCAAGAATCGAGGTTCGAAGACATGAGCGGTTTGGGGATCGCTGTGAACCAGAACCCTTAAGATAGCCAAAGCAGAGCAGCGCGCGGCGGTGTCATTACACGCGTTTGCCCACTTCAGTTCGGCTCGTGTGGCGTTCTCTGCCTGCTTCTCTGGGGACCTCTAGACTCGCCGTTGGGCCGCGCTGCGCCGAGATCCAGAGCTCGCCGCGAAGCGACGGGAAGGCACAGATTGGATCTGGGACGCCCTGTGGGAGGGACCTCCCGAGGGCCCCCACCCCCGAGGAGCGTGGCGATGCCCCCCCCCCCGAGGAGGAGGAGGAGGAGGAGGAGGAGGAGGAGGAGGAGGAGGAGGAGGAGGAGGAGCCCCTCCTGTGTGGTCACCCCCTTCTCTTGTGCCTGCTGCTCCCCCCGGGTCCTGGCGGGTGACCCCCTGCTCGCCGCGGGCCCGCGCCTCTCTTTGGAGGGTGGCGCTGCCTTCCTCGCCCGCACCCCACGGAGGGGGGGGTGCTCGGAGGACCTCCTCCTCCTCCTCCTCCTCCTCATCCTCCTCCTCCTCCTCCTCCTCCTCCTCCTCCTCCTCCTCCTCCTCCTCTCGAACGTCTCCGAGGCCCTTCGCGGATGCTCGGACGTCCTCGGAGGTCCTCGGAGACGTCCCGGGAGGTCCTCGGAGGTCCTCGGAGGCTCCGGGGCGTCCTCGGGGGCTCTCGGGGGTCCTCGTCGGTTCTCGGACGTCCTCGCAGGCTCTCGGAGGTCTTCAGCGGTTCCTCGGGGGATCGCGGGAATGGGGGGGGAGAGCGGGCGCATGCGGGCGCCGTTCTTCGAGCTGCACGCCAGCGCTGGAGGAGGCGCCTCCTTGGCGGCGTTGGCAGCTGCGGTGTTTCCGCAGTGCCTGCGCCACTGTTTGCGCAGCTCCTGGTGACACCGCCGTATCCCTCCTGGTGTCGCGCCACCCTGGGCCGAGCACATGGGCCGCCGCAGCTGCCAAGTACGCAAGCTGCCGCATGGGCCAGGGCATTGCTGCTGACGCCTCCCCGGGATGGAAACGCATCGCGCCGATCAGCCACAGCTCTGCAAGCCGTGGAGTTGGGATGGAGAGTTTGTGCAACGGACATGTCCCCCTCGTCTTCTCAATGGACACCTGCGATGCGGGGTCAGCGTCGCCGTTCCTCTGATTAGTCAGGGGGGCATTCACGCAGAGATGCGGTATAGAAAGGTTGGCAGCATGTGGCCAGACACGTCTCCAACATTGTCCGTGTATGTATATATAGATAGCTATAGATATATACATACATACATATTTGTTGTTGAAATTATGATATGACCAGCCTGTCACATGCAGAGCATTTCGATTGGCTCGCGGACGCGCACATGCCTACGAAACGATTCGTGGATAAGCCCTTGCACACTGCTCTTCAAGTCTACATGTGCAGACGACGGTGCACATGCATGTAGATTCGCTTTGAGTGCATGGGGCGCGCGTGAGCGCGCTGAGGAGATGGTTTCTGGTGCCGATGGAGCTGCATCCGACCTCGTTGCGCTGATGGCCAGCCCTTGCCGATCTCGCATGGTGGCAACGCCGCAGCGGTCACGAGTGACGCCCTCGTACGTAATCCGCACATCAGGAGACTTTCCTTTTCTTCTTCTGCAAAAGTCACCCTGCATTGATTTGAATTTGCTGCACCGAGTGGTTTCGATGTGTGCTGTCACTGGCTACAGAACCGATGTGTGCAGCAGTGCCTGGTCTCCCTTGTCGAAGCACGTGTCGTTGATTGCCTTCTTTAGTTGCCAAGCCTGGTGTCAGACCATGTTGCTCCGAAGCGCGCACTTCTTTCAGCCTGTGGTAGCCAGCGCATCGAGGCAGCGTCATCGAGGAGCCCTTGTGAGTCTTGACCCACATCACGAGCTGCGTTGCCCTCCGCGCTTCCCCTGCTCTGCCGTGCCTCCCTGATGAAAGCAGACCCGAGCTGCCAGGAGCCCCCGTGCAGACGGTCCCCATGGCACCGCCGGTCGCCACCGTGGTGGCTCGACCCCGCTGGCCTTCGGGCATTGCCACCACAGGTGGGCCCTCCAGGAAACTCGCCACAGCCCACCATCCCCCCTCCTCCTCCTCCTCCTCCTCCTCCTCCTCCGCCTCCTCCCCCCTCCGCCTCTTCCTCCTCCTCCTCCGCCTCCTCCTCCTCCTCCCTCCTCCTTCTCCTCATCCTCCTCCTCCTCCTCCTCCTAATCCGCATCCTCATCCATTCCTTTTCCTTATAAATAGCTCCTCCCTGTTGCACCCCGAGGACAGTTTTTAGGTCGGGCGAGGTGTTTCGCCTGAGACTTCCTCACCATGTATGACCCTGAAGCCTCAGCATTGGCAACAGTTTCACCGATGGAGGGCGGGTCGTTTTCAAAATGTGGCCATCGCCCCAGCGCCGCGCACATTGGTTTTTTAAGTTGCAAGAGCTTCACGGATTGAGGGCGGTTCCTTTTCAAATGCGGCTCTCACCTTAGCGCCGCGCACATTCGTTTTTAAATGTTGCAAGAGCTTCCCGGATGGAGGGCGAATGGTGTTCAAAATGTGACTCTCGCTTTTGCGCCGCGCACATTCGCCTTTAAACTTCCCAGGGGTTTCGCTGATCGAGCGCGGTTCCTTTTCAACATGTGGCTCCTGCCTTAGCGCCGCGCACATTCGTTTTCAATGGTTGCATGCATTTCACGGATATCCATGATCAGCGTACCAGAAGCGGTGTTTTGGAAATATCCAGGATTTATGAGGGTGCAACAGTTAGTTGATTCACGGTGATGGAGTTCCAAGAATGGCGTCTTGGTACGATTCATGATCGTCAAAACGCAACCAGTCAGGTTGACCCGTGGCGTTCGAATCTCGACAATGATGTTTTGGCATGCTTCAGGGTCTTAAATCGGTTGTCTTTCAACGAGGCAGTTCCCCCAGTGGAAATGAGCCCTTGTAGAGGCCTGTGAAGAGGGAGCTTGGAGGGGGGGGGATTCCAACATCGTTGATGACTCTTGGGTGTACACTGGTTCTCCTCCTCCTCCTCCTCCTCCTGCTCCTCCTCCTCCTCCTCCCCCCCCTCCTCCCCCTCCTCCTCCTCCTCCTCCTCCAGAACGACGGCCGTGCGGGTGGAAGAGTCCAGAGGGTGGGGTCATTGTGGTGGCCGTGCTGGCGAATTGTCCATCACTGCGCCCCGCGCCAACTGCCTGGCCGAAGGGCTGGACCATTCCAGAACGCACTGGTCACATTCAGGGGCAGAGAGGGAGGGGGGGGTTATTCCAACATCGTTGATGACTCTTGGGTGTACACTGGTCCTCCTCGTCCTCCTGCTCCTCCTCCTCCCCCTCCTCCTCCTGAGGGTGTGTCTGACACCCTTGAGCCAGGTGGGACGCTGAATCCAACGGCCTCCCCCCGGC
Organism: Prorocentrum cordatum; assembly: GCA_963575745.1. Classification (NCBI taxonomy): domain Eukaryota; class Dinophyceae; order Prorocentrales; family Prorocentraceae; genus Prorocentrum; species Prorocentrum cordatum. The sequence continues at coordinate 655,206 of CAUYUJ010022637.1, read as the reverse complement.
AAGGCGGCTCGCTGAGCCTGGGGACCTGCCGCGCATATCGACAGCCACGGGCTTAGGCAGAAACCGGCCTGCGGTCACAAGTTGCTCGAAGCACCAACTTATCGTGCTCGAAGACATGCCGTTCCACGTCTGGCGCATGGGCTTCGAAGTGCAAAGCGTTCATATACAGAGCCACACCTGTTTAGTTTGCAAGCATGTGCGGCATGTTATGTGCTCATCGCGCGCAGTCGCCGTGTACGGTGCAACGCGGGGAAAGCGTGATTGCTCGCATTCCGAACGCAGATGTGAAGCAGATCACGACCTGCCGTTTGCAAATGTGACACTCGAGTGCGCTGTTGGTCTGCCTTGCTCGTTTGATTATTTCTCCAGTTGCTGTCAGGCCCCCAGATGGCTCCCTTGCTCCAGGTCCACGTTATCTCGCCATGTGCTTACTTCATCTCTCTCTCTCTCGCTCCCTCTCTCTCTCTCTTTCTCTTCCTCCTCTCTTCCTCCGCTTCACCCTCCCTCCCCTCTCTATCTGGTTGTTGTTCTTTCTCGCTCTTCCTACATTTGCAGGTCTCCACTAACCATCCAGTGCTCCCTTTCGCCCGTTTCGATTTTCCTGCGATGGGACCGTGGCTCAGGCTTGGGCACTAGAAGGGCGAGGCTCCCACGCACGCTTCTGTCGCCGGGGCGTCGGCGACGACACGCGACCGCTCCAGAACTGGCCGTCCATCGGCCCCGAAGCCTTGGAAGCTCTGGCCTGACGGCCCCCGCGAGCGCTCCAGCTCCGCGTCGGCTCAGCACCCGCCGCTCCTGCACTCCGCCGCGCCTCCCGCGGCCGACCGCTGCGCCGACGGAGAGGGGGGCGGCAAGCACCTGCCATGACCCGCCGCTGGCGCCTTGCAGCCCCCGCGCGGTTCACAGCCTCTCCCCGCCCCGCGCCCGACAGTCCCGGCTCCGTGGGATGCCTTCCCAAACATCCAGCTGCTCCCACGTTGTCGATGCGTGGGCCCCAGAGGTCTAGACCACTTCCCCAGGGCCAGCTTTGCGCCCTGGTCAGTTTTTCACGCTCCCGTGTCGACTTCTGCACGTCTGACCCGGCCCTGGCCCGCACGCTGCGAACCCGGCAGGGCCGCCCTCCTTCGCGACGCACGCCAGCGCGCCTCAGCAAGCGCTTTTGTTTTTCCGGGCCCCGTGACTGGGCCAGGGCGCCATGTGATGCATTGCACAGTCTTGTACGCATTGCGCAGTCGAGTGAATGGATGAGCCTTGAGCAGGAGTTTGTTGAATTTCGTTGTAATCATGTTGCCACGCATTGTCTGTATGTTTCACCTCAACCTGGGCGCTTCGGCCCCTCCCTGCGGCACCCTCGCGGTGCATTCTCGCAGGCCGCAGTTCGCAGTTCGGGCCCCGTGACTGGGGGGCCACACGCGAGCCCTACCCCATGCCCCCCACGACTCCTGAGGCGCCGGGTGGGGTTCACCCCGTTCGGGAGCCCCCGAGCGACGTGAACCGCCCCCCCCCCCCTCAGAAATGGCGGGGGGTAGGGGGCAGGGGTTCGCGTGTGGCCCCCGATCTCCGGGCCCCGTGACAGTCCATGAGCGTGCCCAGGACGCAGGCTGCCCCACGGGGAGGGCCTGCGCGTGGACGGCAGAGGGCATCCCTCCGCCGGGGGGTATTCCTATGGGCACCTCGGCCGGGACGCACGCGCCCCGTTCCAGAAGGATCTCGGGGGCTACCCGAGGAGCGGCACGGTGGCCACCCCTTCTGGTGAGTGGGTGGGGATTGGTTGTGACCGCACGGTCGTCACCCCAACATACGCACCCCAGATTTCGTAACAAAAGGGAGGGGGTCTGGACCCTCCAAGACAAGCCATTTCAGACCTCCCCCGTGGGAGAACCCTCCAAGACATCGTCCCCAGACCCCCCAAGCCCTCCAAGATAGCCTGGAAGAGACCCCCCCCCGAAATGAGACCCCCCTCCCTTTATTACGAAATCTGGAGTATACTATGTGCTCATCGCCCCTCACAGGGGCGACGCGCGCACGGAGGAAACTTGTAGTGTGTGCATCGTGGCGGGCGCTTTCTGGCCACACCGCTAGGGAAACGATCTACTACAAGATGGGTATACCACATGTTCGGGTCGGACGCGCGCCTCCAAGGAGGACATATAGCATCAGTATGTCTCTGTGCGTCCCAAGGGTCATTCATCGAGGATGTCTCGGGCGACTGGGGCCTCCGAGGTCCCAAAACCGTGCGGCGCGGTCGTCAGGGATTCCGAGATCACCGCACGGTCTGCCACCGCACCGCTCTGGGATCCCGAGGGCCAAACGGGGACCCTCCAGAGCGCGGCGCTCTCCTCTCCCGCGCGCCCTCCCCGCGGAAGCACCGCGTTCCGCCGCGCCGTGGCCACCGCCATGGCTCCTCCCTCCTTCCTAACTCTGGTCGGCGCTGTGCTTTACTCGCCTCGCGTGCCGCCCGCTGCCCGCGCACGCCTGCTGGCGACTTGGCCTCGGGCGTGCCAGGCGGCCCGCATGTCCGCCTCGCAGGTGTCCCCTGCGTGGCCGCCCCGACGCCGTTGCTCGGGGCTCACGCTGCCGTGCCCGCCGGCGCGCTGGCGTGGCGCCACAGGCAGTCCTCTTCGAGGAGGCCAGAGGCTGCCTGACGGCATCTTATCTTCCTCCTCCGGGAAATCCCTGGAGCGAGCCCGCCCCCTGAGGGCTACCGCACGTCGTTTCCGACAGGACGCTCAGTTCCGCCGCCTCCCCTTCGCCCTCTTCTGCTGCACCCCGTGGCACCGACACGGTTTGAGGTCGACCTCGTGTCGGTGCGTTCTGGCTTCTGCCGCTTCTTGGCTTGCTGGCAAATATGTTCGGGGGCCTTCTCCTGATGCCGCGGTGGGCACGCGCAGGTCATGTGGTCGCTACGTTGCGTTGGCAATGTGATTCAACTGGGACACTTCGAACGCCCTGTGCTCTTTCGTTGCTCCCATTCTCCACTGGCGACTACCAAGGGCCAGCAGCAGTTGAAGATAACCTGAGTGAGTTGACCAGGTGTACGCATCTGGCGATCATGCCCTCCCTTTCGCTCGCTGGCCCTTTCCCCTGGCAGGCGCGAAGCAGTCCCGCATCTTCCCGCTGCCGTGTGCCTCCCGCGTCGCCCAAGGTGTGTGGGCAGCCCCCGCAGAAGCACTACGCCAACACCCGTGCGGCAGCGTGTGAGTTCCGGCTCGCCGTCAAGGCCGGGACGGGTCAACACCAAGCGACTTTCAGCCTGTGCTGCCGCCGTACCTGGGTCGTGGATCAGATGCCTCTTGGAGGCCCCATTGGGGTCTCGCGCCGCCCGTCACGCATGCGGTCTGGCCCGCTGCGGCCGTACGTGGAGTTCAATATGAAGCGGCTTGCCAACATGGGTGGGGCGCATGTGAACGCCCTCTCTGCGGCCGTAGGTGGAGCTTCCTACAGGGTCAAAGTCCGTGTGAGAGATGCGCCGAACTGGGCGGGAAGGGGTGGGCGCATGTGGTCGCCCTCCCTGGTGCTGTACGTTGATCCCCCTGTGGAGCCACGATCCGAGCGAGAGGCGCGCCGGAATGGGCGGGGGGGGGGCGCGTGCAGGCGCCCTGGTGCCGTGGGTGGAGCTTCCTGGGGAGCCACGATCCACGTGAGGGGTGTGCCGACATCGGCAAGGGGGGTGGGCGCATGCGAGCGCCTCAACTGGTGCCGTCGGTTGATCTCCATGTGGAGCCCGCCATCCGTGTGATGAGTGGAATGCTGGCACAGGCGCGGGAAACGCACGCGGGCGCCCTCACTGGTGCCGTGCATCGGTGGGGTTGCTTGATCGGGGCCAACATCCGCGTGAGGGGTGTGCCGAAGTCGGCAGGGCGGGGGGGATGCGGGCGCCCATACTAGGGCCGTATGTCGAACGATCCGATGAAGGGGTGTACCGAAATTGGCGAGAGGGGGCGCATGTCGGCGCCTTCACAGGTGCTGCACGTGGAGCCCCATCCTGGTGGGCACGAAGCGTGCGAGTGGTGTGCCGAAAGGGGCATGCGGAGGGCAGAGGCAGAGACAGGAGGGGGAGAGGGGAGAGGAACGAGGAGCGAGGAGGAGTGGACGCGAAGCGCTGCGGATCCAGGTCGAGGTCCCAACACCGCGGGGGCGTTTTGGGAGCACTGTTACATTGTAGCCCAACTGAGTGCCGACTGGAAGCGTAGGTGGAGCTCCCCATGGGCCGCGAGCGATCTACATGAAGGGTGTGCCGAGATGGGCGCCGATCCGCATGCGTCTGCGTCCACTGAGACTCCCCATGGGCACGCTCATCGTGAGGGGCGTGCCGAGATGAGGGCCGCTCCGCATGCAGTCGGGCCCGCTGAGACCGCAGGTGGAGCTCCCTATGAGGCCACGATCCGCGTGAGGGGTGCGCCGAAACTTGCTCGGTGTGGCCATGCTGGCGGGCTCACCGACACCGCATGTGGTGTTCTTCATGGGGGCTGCGACACACATGGCTGATGTGATGTGTGCAGCTGGGCGCCGCCCTGCATGCGGCCGGGCCCACTCAGACACTGAGACCGCAAGTGGAGCTCCATGCGGGGCACCATCCGCGTGAGGGGTGCGCCGATCTGGGCGCCGCCCCGCACGCGTGCGGTCTGGCTCCCGCGTGGGGGGGGGGGGGGGGGGGGCCGAAGTGCGCGCGGCTCCGCATGCGGCTGGGCCTGCAGCCGCCGCAGGTGGAGCTCCTTGCGGAGGCACGGTCCGCGTGAGGGGTGTGCCGACACGGGCGGCGTGACGCATGCGAGGAGGAGGAGGGGAGGAGGAGGAGGAGGAGAGGAGGAGGAGGAGGAGGTTGGAGGAGGAGGAGGAGGAGGAGGAGGAGGAGGAGGGAGGAGGAGGAGGAGGAGAGGAGGAGGAGGAGGAGAGAGGAGGAGGAGGGAGGAGGAGGAGAGGAGGAGGAGGAGGAGGAGGAGAGAGAGGGAGGAGGAGGAAGGAGGAGGAGGAGGAGGAGGAGGAGGAGGAGGATTTGTTTTACCTCTGCGCTGCTCAAAATCCCTCGTGCGGCACGCCCTCGAGCATCGCGAAAACCGCGAGGAAGAAGCCGAAAGACACGAACAGCACGAAAGACACTCCGTACCGGAAGCCACCATCCGACAGGCAGACTTCGAGCAAGGTCACTTCGATGATGATCATTGTTGGTGGCGCTCTGCGTTTGGATCTGGCGGCTTGATCGTTGAGGAACAAAGCTGCTCCTGCGAGAAACTGAACGGTGCACCACGAGGAGGCGAAGGCGCCCGCTGCTCAATGCGAGGCAGCCCCCTGCGCTTCTAGGAGCCCGTCGACTCCTCGCCCAGACCACAGAATACCGAGCACGGCGAGGCGGCGAACTTGAAACCCTGCGACTCTTGCACGGGGAACTGCTCGTCGGAAAGGTGCGTCACCTCGTCCACGACATCTGCTATGACGGACTCCGCATCGTCCACGCCCACGGGGGAGCCCTCCAAAGGCTCCCAAGTACCAGGGGCAACCCCGAGCACGCACACGGAGGCGGATCCCGTGCTGCCAGCCTCCTCCAGCGTCGAGGGCAAGGCTTTCTCCACAAAGTCCGAGCAGGCATCGTGCACCAACGGTAGGGACTCGCAGACCTCCCAGAGCCCAGGTTAGACTGACGGGACCGTGGCCGAGCTTGCGTCGAACTGGTACTCGAGCTCCTCGTCGCCGCCGCCCATGTCGCCCACGCCGCGAGGCACGAACACCTCGGCGTCCGCGGAGAGGCTGGCAGCGCCACGACCCACGTCGTCCCGTCGCACTTCGAGGCGGTGCCCACCCTGGGCCTGGCGAAGCAAGGCAGCGTCCGCCGCCGCCACGTCGATGCCCGAAGCGTCAGCGTGGAGTGCGACGTTGCGCCGCAGCCTCTCCAGCCACGCAGGCGGCTCGCCTCGAAGCATCGCCAGCAATGCGGGAAGGAGCGCCCGTAGACGCTGCGCAGCCTCCGCGTGGCCGACGACAGTAACCAGGGCCGCATCCGCCGCACGCAGCAGCCCGTTGAGGCGATCCACCTCTCCCGACAACTTGAGGGTCGCCCTGTCCGCCGAGGCGCGAGCCCAGGCACGGCGTGCCTTGTGCTCCGCAGCAAAACAGCGCCCTGGGTGCCGACCAGAGGCTGGGCGCGCATCACCCGCGCCCTCCCGCGCCATCTCCTCAAGCACGACGAGCGAAGCCAACGACTGCAAGCGGGAGGGACATGCCGAGCCAGCTTGAACAATAGGGCTGTCGCTCGCTGTTGAGCGGCTTGAGCCAAAATGGCTACGGAGGAGGAGGAGGAGGAGGAGGAGGAGGAGGAGGAGGTTGGAGAGGCTCGGTGGCCAATTGGAGACGTCTCTGGCTCTCTTGGCCGCGGAGGAGCCCTTCTGGCACCGCCTTGCAGGGCATTTTGAACTGCCTCGGAGGGCCCGGGAGATGCGCCAGGGAAGCTCGTCGCCAACCCCCGACAAACGGCATCCTGGGGCCCCGGGGAGGGAGAGTACGGTCAGGAGTGGAGCGACACGCCATCAGCTTGCAGGGCGTAGCGTGTCGCTGGTTCCGCCGCAGCGACACCATCAGCAAAGTTCCCGACCCCGACCATAGGGGGAGAAGGACAGCCAATCATCTCACACACCTTTTTCAATATTGAAGACGATTGAGGGCTTGAGGACAGTCCACTCAATTCGGCGGCGAGCGAGGGGGGGAAATGAGAACAAGAAGGCCTTCTCGCAGGGCGGGGGGACTTCTCAGAAGCCCTCGCGCCTTCTGAGAGGTCTGTTGTGTCTTCCAGGGAGGCTTAGAAAGCTCAGAAGGCCGGGGAACTTCACTTCCGAGCCTTCGGAGAAGGCCCGCCCCTCCTCGCTTCCGCCTCTGGGCTCGCCGCCGATCAGAGGTATGCGGGACGGACGGTGGTGGATCAGTGGGGGAAGGGGAAGAGGAGGACAGCAGCACCACAGAGAGGAGCGGGTGGATGTGAACGTCTGGTGCCGCTCTGCGGTGCCTTGCTCTGCTCTGCGCCTGCCCTCAGTGGGCTTGGGACACTGTGCTCCGCTACGTTCCTGGGGGGGTGGGGAGCCCGATGGTGCCACGCACAATCCCAGACATCCGGCCGCCCCAAGTTTTGTGGATGCGTGGGCCTCGGCGGTCCAGACCACTTGCAGTCACCCCGCATAGTAAGGGATGGGTAACCTTCCCAAGGGTACCCTTGCATGCTTGCCTCCTCGGTCCATCCTTGGCCACTTTCGTTGGCCGCGCTCCGCTCGAGGAGCTCCGAAATGGGCGTCCAAGGCCGTTGCATCCTTACCGCGCATCCTTAGTACATGGGTCGACTGTACCCGGTGCCGGTTTTTCGTCCCGAGTCGGTTTTTGACGCACGCCCCCGAGGTCCGGGCGAGGGCCCACGGAGACCGAAGCAAATCCTAAAATTTTGCTGTTCAATTTTTTTGTTTCGGAGCGTCGGATCTCTGGGAAGTTGTTTTCTTCATGCGTGTGGCGACCAGCGCGCAGCGGCACGGGCACCCGGCACCTCTTGGCACGAGGGAGGCGGGCCCTGGGCCTCTGGGGGGGGCGTCCCGGGGGGCCGGCTGTGCGCCCTGGGCGCTGTTTCCCGTGGGCGGTCCTGGGCGTCGACCGCACGCAGGAGTGGCCCCTTCGCCGGAGTGGCCTTGCGTGCGGGCTCACCGTTTGCGCGGGACAAGAAGATGACCACAGCCACTGCTTCTTGTTTGCGCTGCCTTCCAGCCGACCGAGAAAGAAGCAGTGGTGGTGGTCATTTCCCTGGTGCCGAGCTCAACGAAAATGACCACAACCACTGCTTTGTTTCTGCGGGCTGGAAGGCGGGAACAAAAGAAAAGCAGTGGCTGTGGTCGTTTTCACGTCCCGTAGTTTGCGCGGAGTTATATTCGCGACTCGCGGTTCGCGATCCGCGATTCCTCATCCTGATCCTCGTCCTCCTCGTCTCCCCGAGGGGGGCGAGAGAGCGCGAAGCTCGACTGCGCGTAAGGGTGACCCTTCGCTGGAGTGACCCGTCGTGCGCGCTCACCAAGGGGCCCCCCCCGATCGCCGAGCGCGGTGGGATGCAGTGGCTGATGTCGCGCTTGGATCCGGCCACCCTGCGCCCCCCCCCCCAACCCGCGCACTACAGAGGTCACTCTCTTGCCTAGTGTCACTCCCGCGTGTACAGTCGGGGCGTTGACCTAAGGAGCCCTAAATAAGGAACGAGGCCCCTTTTTTTCCATAAGTTCAACTTCGATTTCCCATCGAGAACATAGGGAAACCTGAGGCCAGCTGTGAAACACTTCAGGAACGCGGAGCCCCTCCCCAACGAAAAGGGTTCCTTCTTCAGGGCCCCGACTGTAATCATCCGACGGGGGCCCAAGGGGGGGCCCCGAGGGGCCGAGCGCGGCGAAAGGCGTCAGGACCACTTTCCCTGGGGCCTCCTCTGCTTCACGAGGAGCTGCTGCCCGGGACAGGCTGGCCCGGCTTGCTTCGCCCCCGCCCTGTGGCCCCGACCTGCCCTGCGCGCCCTCGCCGTGCCCTGCCTCGCCGCGGCTTTGCCTTGCTTTGCCCCGCCATGCCCGGCCTGCCTCACCTCGACCTGGCTTTGCCCTGCCGTGCCTTGATCTTCGCCTCGCCTTGATCTGCATCGCTGTGGGTTTGTTCTGGCCAGCAAGTCTTGGCACTGCCAGGCTTCGCTCCCCCACGACACCTCACCGCCCATGGCTTGGCCCTGCCCCACACCAGTTTGCCTTGAATTACCTGGTGCTGGCCCAACTGCCTTGACGCTGTGACAGCGTGGCAGTGTAGGGCATCGCGGAGGTACTCACCGCACCTCGCATCGCGCATCCCTGATGCTTCTTAACCTATCGGATGTTGGGGGGACCCAGAGGTGAAACGGAACGCCCCCCCCCACCGGGAAGTCGATGGCGGTTTCTCTTCTTGTCGCGCGTGCTGGCGACGCGAAGTTGCACGATGTCCTCCCACAGTAAGGCACAGTTCGTGTCCGCGTGCGTTCTCCCCCCTTCCCTCCGTGGCGGCCGTGTGCCCGCCGGGTTGTCCAGCCGTTATATTACTATTGTCCAGTGGCTGTCCAGTGGTTGTGCGTTGTTCTCTAGTTTCCCAGCGGGTGTCCCATGGTTGTCTCATGCGGTTTTCTCACCGTTGTCCTTCGATTGTGCCGTGGGTGTCCCGTGGCTGTTCCTGCAGCGACCGAGGTCAGAGCCAGGCGCCGTGCACAGACGAACGTGTCTTCGAGCCTGGCTCACTCAAAACTTGCCCTCGTACATTTTCGATTGGACGACGTCTGCAAGTATCGCGAGCGCCATGCCAGCCCTACCACCACCAGACAGCCCAACTGGGGCCAGGGCACGAGGATCGCGCCGCATCCGCGATGCCTCGGCGAGGCGGCGCGATGCAGAGCCCGGTCTTCTTTTTCTCTGGACGTCGCCGATGCGTCGGCGATGCGATTTGCAGTCTCTCCGCCCCGCTCATGGTGGCCCCCCCTCCTCCTCCTCCTCCTCCTCCTCCTCCTCCTCCTCCTCCTCCTCCTCCTCCTCCTCCTCCTCCTCCTCCTCCTCCTCCTCCTCCTCCTCCTCCTCCTCCTCCTCTTCCGCCTCCTCCTCATACTGGCCGCCTCCGCTTGCCGTGCCCCGGCGTGCCGCCCGAGCGTGCTTTGTGGAAGGGCGGCGCCGCGGCGCAGCCGTCGTGAGGAGATCGCAGCGGAGGGCTGCAGGCCCAGTCTCGGGTCCGTTTCTCTCGAGAGCTCGGAGGTGCCCAGGCACGAGAAGGATTCTGACCGCGTCGCGTGCCCCCGCCAGCCCGATCTCAGATGGTGTGGTTGCTGGACGACATGGCCTGGCCTCGGTGTGACTGAGCACCGATGCGAAGAGCGGCGGGCGCTCGGGAGAGGCGGGCAGCGGAGCCGCGCCGGAACGAAGGTCGTGCGTCATCGGCCGTCGCTTTCGAGTTTTGTGTTGAAGCTCTGGGGGGCTCTCTGGAAGGTTGAGGTCGCTGGCATGGGGTGGATAGCGAGATCAAAAGTAAGATCGACAGTGAGGTTGATTGTGACGTTGCTTGTGAGATCGCTTGCGGGATCGATGTTGGCATCGATCGAGGAGTCGATCGTGAGACTGCTCGTGAGATCAAAAGCAACCATGTAGTGAGGTCTATAGCGAGATCGATAGTGAGACACGTGGCAAGATCGATCAAGTGTGATCGAACCTGTGAGGTCGATGGTGGGATCGATCGTGTGAGATCGAAAGCGACGACGATAGTGACAGCAAAATAGTCGTCACGCGTCGTCGCTAACTCAATGGCGCGTCACCAGCATCGTCATCATCACACCCATCGCATTTGCCAGCAGTTGGTTCTTTCCCCACCCCACCTCCCAAGCTGGTCATCACCCGAACGGTGGTCGTAGAGGATTAATTCGCCAATCCGACGCGAAGCCACTTGCAGATCGAAGGCTATGATCATCCTCAACCACAAACCTGCTTACCACCAGAAGGGTGCCCTGGTCTTGCATCGACCTGCTCTCGCATTGCGCCCTACTGCTGAACGGTTCGAATTCCCCTCTCGCGTGCGTCCGATGCCTACGCGCCTGTCTGACACGCACTTACCCGCTTACCGAGCTGCCGTGATTCACCTCAGTTGATTCGTCAACCACACGCGTTGCACTTGCCATGCTGACTCAGCTCACCCTTACGCCTGAGACCTCCTGGGGTCGTCCCCCCCCGCGTGTCAACTTCACTCGTTCCTCCATGTCATTCTCCTCCCAGCTCTCCGTTACGACCCTATCCACAGCCTCCCTCCTTCTGTATTTGGTGCCATATTCGCCGTCTCCGCAGTCCCCGCTCCACCATCCTCATGGTGTCGGCTACCGGGCTGCTCTTACCGAGACACCTCGCGAGGCGATTTACGAACAGCACCGTCGCGCCTCCGTCTTCGAGGATATCTTTGACACCGGGGTCGCCTCTGTCTTCGAGGGCGTCCTTACCACCGAGGACCTTCCCCATCCTCGTCCCTCATCTGGGTAGTCGAAGGCCAGACTGTCAGACTGGATTGGGCCCCAAGGGCCAATCTGGCCTGGCCACATTGGAGGATTTGGGTTATTCGCCAGACTGGCTTCGCGTTGGCTCCCTCGCCAGATTGCCCCCGTTTGCCAGATTGGGCCTGCCAGATTGGCGCCAGATTGGCTTCGGCTACCCAGCTCATCCCTCATCATCCCTCTTCTCTTCTTACTCTTTGTTTCCTCCCCCGCCTCCTCCTCTCCAGGTTGTCGCACGGGCATGGCGTGGTCGGGACTGCCGTACAGGCGACGCCCAGAGAGAATGCAGGAAGGGATGTTGTGGAAGGGAGGTCGGCTGGTTCGCCCGTTATCCTGATCGTTGTGTTCCCTGTTCGGGGGAGCGTAAGACCCGGGTTTGCCAGGACTCGGGTTCGCCATCGTTTTTAACGACCGCGACTCGGATTTTGACGAGTAGGAGTTTCGTGGGATGTCTGCAGCGGGAGGCCTCGTCAAAATGCAGGCTCGGCCTCGTCATTTTTTTGACGACCTCGTCGGGGATTTCCGAGTCCCCTGTACCCGGGTCTTACGCCCCCCTGACCTTTGCAGGTCGGAGGCGCGATGCTATCGACGAACGTATGTGTCTGGAAATGTGGAGTTTGTGTGTGCTTGCGCAGATGTTGCGTGTGGTTGCGCTGGGGGTCGAAGCTTGTAATGCTCACGGCGATCTGCCGCGAAATGCACGGTGAGTGCGCGCAGGTTCGGCACCAGCGCCGGTGCTGCTCGATTCAGCACGTTCTGGTGTTGCTTGCTGGCTTGTCCAGCGGGGGAGGTGCCTGCAGGAGTTTGCGAAATGCCCCAGAGGTGAATTCTGCTACCCCGCGCACCACGCTTCCGCCATTCTCCCCAAGCGCGGGACACCCTGGAGTGTGGCTCGGGTGTGCGCCTCCGTCGTGCACAACCGGCACCGCCGACAAGCACTGAGCCCTGCGGGCCCTGGCGCTGGCTTGCCCGCTCCTCAGCCTCGGGCGATCTGACGGCGGGAGCTGCGCGGAGGCTCGGCTTGGCAGTAGGATTTGGGGATCCCAGCCCTTTTTGTTTGAATGCTTCTACGCAGACACGTGCCCATACCGTCGGGGCCCTGAAGAAGGAACCCTTTTGGTTGGGGAGGGGCTCCGTGTTCCTTAAGTGTTTCGCAGCTTGCCTCGGGTTTTCCTGAGGTCTTCGACAGGAAATCGAAGGTTAACTTATGGAAAAAAGGGGCCTCGTTCCTTATTTAGGGTTCCTTAGGTCAACGCCCCGACTGTAATCCTTTCGGGTCATCATTGGCAAATCGGAGGAGGGTCCGCCTGCGCGAATCGATGTCAAGCCGCACAACCGTGGGCTGCTTCTGGGCGAGCGGTTGTCGTTGCGATCACCGTTGCTACTCGGGGGCCCCCCTAAGGCGTGGTGACCACACCGTTCATCGCACGGTTTGCGGACGTGGGTCGTTCTCCGAGGATGCTTCGGGCGACTGGGGGGCCCAGGGTCCCAAAACCGTGTGATGAGGTCCTTCGGGATTTCGAAGGCCTTACGGCCGGTGCCGCCGACCCTGAAGGACGACGACGACGACGACGACGACGACGACGACGACGACGACGACGACGACGACGGCGATGGCGGCGGCGACGGCCACGGCCACGGCGACGGCGACGGCGACAGCGACTGCGACGGCGACGGCGGCGGCGGCGACGGCGACGCCGACGGCGACGGCGACGACGACGTCTCAAACGTAAAAGTCTCTCACACACGCCGACAGGGTCGGCGGATTTTTCGAGGTCAACGCACGATCTGCCACCACACGGTTTTGGGACTCCAAGTTGCTCTTCCTATCCCCCACGCTCGGGCGAGCGGGGGCAGTGAGGTTTGGCCACGGGGGCTCACGGCATCGTGGGTGCAGGGAGGGGGGGGGGAGAAGACGGAGGAGGAGGAGGAGGAGGAGTAGGAGGAGGAGGAGGAGGGGGAGGAGGAGAGGAAGGAGGAGTAGGAGGAGGAGGAAGAGGCAGGAGGAGGGATGAGGACGATGTTCACGGAGGGGCCGGGCCAGGGCTCCTCGGGGCCGTCCAGAGCTCGGTGCCGATGCCGTGCTCAGCAGCACACGGCGCGTTCGGTGGCGTGCTCTGTCTTCGCGGAGCGGCCCCGACGTGTGCCCTCTGTGATGTCGTGTTGGTCACAGTCGTTTGTGCGAGCTCCTCCCGATTTGCGATGCGCCTGGCGAGCAGCCTCATCGCGGAATGCACACGTGTATTATACAGTGAGCGGCTTGAGCAAGGAACAGTTATTTTTCAAAAGCGGTTTGGTCGTTCCTTAGTTTTGCTACCTTTTTGGCGGCGAGCCCCCTGGTGTTCCTTGGGAAACAAAGGGGCTTCGTTCCTTATTGCTCGTTCCTTAGGTCAGGCCGATGACTGTAGAGGTGGCCATACAATCCCGTGCTGCGTGGAAGCGTTCGTCTACTTGTGCACAACGGTTCCCACCTGATCACTGAAGACGCCTGCGGCGAGTCACAGCCGCCCCCTGCCTTGTGGGAACGCCTGTGTGCTGAAGTGCTGAGCGAAGGTGCGGCCATGCTGGTGGACTGCGTGCTTCCCCAGCGTTGGAGAAACCACTGGGGGGACTGCAGAGGGGCATCTGGGGCGCTCTCGGGGCTCTCTTGGTTTTTGCTTTGGCCGTCTGGGCATGCTTGAGGGCCTCTCCAAGCTCTCTTAGGCATTCTTCGGGTGCTGTCCGGGCCGTCTGGCGCATTCAGGGGCCCTCAAGGGGGCCTATCCTTAAGTCGGGCATGTCCCTCTACAGGAGGAATCTTCACGACTAGGAGAATAGTCAGGTGACGATGTTTCGTGCTCTTTTGGCTAGTGTTGATGATTGTTTCACTATGTTATGTTTTAACATCCGCCTGTAGGAGGCCATGCCCGACCTAAGCCTATCTGGACAAATTGTGAGACCTCTTCGGAGCAGTTTTGGGGCTGTTCAGGTGCAGTTTTAGCGACACCTTGGGCTGTCTCTGGTGGGCCGTCTGCCGCGATCTTGGGGTCCTCCTGGTCCGCCGTCGTGGACTTTGGGAAGCCCGAAGAGGCGAGAACCCGAAAGACATTGGAAAGCACCAGGACGTTCAATGGCTTGGGCTTTTGGGGGGTCTCCTGGAGGTCCTCTTGGAGCCGTCCTGGGGCGCCTTGGGGGGGCCTCTTGGCCCTTCGTGAGGACATGTTGCGCCATCTTGGAAGGAGGGGGAGGAGGAGGAAGGGGAGGAGGGGGGGAGGAGGAGGAGGGGGAGGAGGAGGAGGAGGAGGAGGAGGAGGAGGGGGAGGAGGAGGAGGGGGAGGAGGGGGATTGGGGCTACGTTGGGTCCCTTGGAAGGATTGCCTCGGGTTCTCTTGGAGCCCTCTTGCCCGACTTCGAGGCGTCTCGGGGCCGTCGAGGAGCCCATCCTGGGCGTCTCGGAGGCCCCCTTACAGCCCTCCTGGGCGGAGAGGCCACGGGCGATCTGCCGTTCTGGTGGACTCTGGGCGGCCGGCGGGTGGGGCCAGCGGCCATGGGGAACAACATTGTGGACGGACCAAGGAGACGCGTCTCACATCTGGCTTGGGCTGTGGGTCGGGGATCTCTCGGATGTTGCTTGATCTTGGAGAGCGGCAGGGGAGGAGGAGGAGGAGGAGGAGGAGGAGGAAGGAGGAGGAGGAGGAGGAGGAGGAGGAGGAGGAGGAGCAGGAGCAGGAGCAGGGGCAGGAGGAGGAGGAGGAGGAGGAGGAGGAGGATGAGGAGGAGGAGAGGAGGAGGAGGAGGAGGAGGAGGAGGAGGAGGAGCAGGGGCAGGAGGAGGAGGAGGGGTCTCTCGGGGTGCCTCTCGGGGGCCCCGTGAGGGCCCCTCTGGCGGTCTATACTGGCGGCGGCGTGGGCCTCTCCCGGGCGCCTCCCCCCGAGGGGGGCTCTCGGCGGCCCTCGGGGGGGCCGTCGTGGCACAAGAGGACTTCTGGGGGCCAGTCCGGGCTGCCCTGCCGGGGCCCGAGCCACGCTTTCAAAACTCACCACCCACCAAACCACCCCAACCCAACCCGAAGGCCCGAATTTATCCTCGATTTCTAGTGTGGGGGGGTCCGGGAACATCGAAAATTACATATGGAGCCCATACCCCCCCCAACCCGAAATTCGGGTCTTCGGGTTGGGTTGGGGTGGTCTGGTAGGTAGTCAAAAACATAGCAGACATGTGTTTCCATGCCTGTGGCTTCGGGGAAAGCCACGCAGTGGTTCCCAAGGGGCGCGCTGGACCGCCCGAGAGAGCGCTCGGAACACTGGGCTCCGGGTCCTCGAAACAGGGCGCGCAAGATTCGAGTCAGAGAAGTCCCCGAAGGGACCTGAGGGCATTACATTCAGTGCCTGCGCCAAGGTGGCAGATCCATGTGTGTCAACGCTGCTGGGCTGGATTGGCCTGCGCGAAGGAGACGCATGTGGCACCGTTGCGATAGCTAGTGCAGTAATTAGATTCCAGACAGGTGAGTCGTGTGATCAATTTGTCGCCGACGGGCCAGTATTGGTGCCCAGAGCGGTTGCCAGACTGCTTGCCGTCGGCGCAAAAAGTGCGCCCTGGTGCAGACAACCCTAGGAAGCGATGGTCGACCCCCCCCCTCTTCTCGGCGAAGCTATGCGCGCTTCCCGCCTCTGGAAGTGATATCCCGACCCCGGACCCCTCAGTGCGGGATCCCACCAAGATCTTCTGATGCCGGTCTATGATTCGGGGGTGGACAGACCTCCTACTTTGACACGTCGATTAGCGAATTGGCCGTTTTCGGTTCGCGAGAGGGCGTCGCGGCTGTCATTTTGCGGTTCCAGGTCCGTCGGTTTGTTTGACTGGCGGCTCAAGCGAGCCATGGCGTTATTTGATTTACTTTCCTCATTTTTGTTTTTGCGCGTGGAGTGCATTTCTGTTTCGGGTCAATGGACGACGCGAGAGGCCATGCCTCTTCGCTTGCTGGTCGAGCGCTGCGTTTTTCTATCCTCTTCGATTGGTCGCCACTACTCGGGATTCAACATGGCCGCATGCATGAGTCGATACAGCTTACCGAATGCTTTGAGGCGCCAGCCCCAGCAGCTGTCTGCTACACGCCTGTTCCTGAGGCGCCAAACTGACACTTGGGAAGAAGATGGTACGACGGAGCTCGAAACGCAGCTGAATCCATTTTTCCTGGATTCGTGTTTCCATCCTTAGTGTGTGGGGTGAGGTTCTTTGGCCAGCGACTTCGGAAATATGGTTTCGATCGGACGGCTCCGGAGTTCCAGCCGCGGGCAGCATCACAGTGTTTGTAAACCTTTGTTTCGGAGCGTCTGGTTACAGCCCAGTTGCTGTACGACTCTTAGTTGGCAGCGTATCAAAATTTTGTTCATGATCAAGACAGTTCGATTGCGTCGTTACGAGCGGTCTTGGATCAATTTGCAGTCGATGCCCAGCCCATTCCGTCGGATTCCTCTTCTGTCGCATCGGGATCGTCACGCGAGGAGTTTGCAGGTAATTATACGGAATACTCTCGTCTTCAATGGTAGGGGAAGTTCTACTCTGAAACAAATCGCCCGTGCCTATATCTAGGGCAAGCTTCATGATACCACTCAACGGATTGGCGGTCGAATACAGAAAACGTTGGGATAACATCGTTCTACTATGTCACGTTCGATTGTTAGCGCTCTACCGTTCATACGATTTCTGAAGTGGTGACAGAGTCCCTTCCAGGTCCAGGTATGCCAAAGAAAACACGGATGTCCCAATTCGAACACATGTATGAGAAGGTCTCTACGCTGTCGGATGGGGCTGAAGCAAGCATGGGTTCATTGTCACCTCTTGGCAGACCGGGCAACACAGACACGTCGAGCAGATTGTTAACGCCATGCGTGAAGAGCAGGATCGTTTCCATGCCATCGAGGCGCAGCTGGCGCTCTTCTGGCAAAAACTGGACGGCACCACCGCCGCGCCGCCTCACATGCAGTCGAGCAGCCGTGGGCTCAGAGCTCGTGCCTCGAGCACTACGAGTGCGGGCGCCGCCATTGGAACTGTTTGTCGCTGCGGACGTGACTATCATAGGCGAGAGTGTGTCGTGTTTCATCCGAATGAGCGGTTGTTCGACGAACCCCGTGTGCAGCCAGGCGGGACTGGTGCGCATCCGCAGGCAGTCTCTTTTATCGGCGCGCATCCGCGCATCGAACCGAAAGCGAAACCAATCGACGATTCCAAGTTTGACAATCTGGACATAGATGACACCGCGGACGACCTCACGCAACACTTTCTGGGTGGCATCCTCCGGGAAGGCTTGAAGGGCGACGAGCTTCCGCCTTTCCTTGGGGTGGACTAGTCGCGGGTCGTCAGCACCATTCTGCAGTTTACGTGCATTGGAGCTTCTGTTCAAGGGGTTCCTGCCTTCGTTCAGTCTCCGTGAAGCGGAGGGCCGGATATCTCTCGAGGTTACGAAAGCGAGCATCTTCCGAACGCTGTGCATCTTCCTCCTCGTCCGCTTCCTTCCTCTTCCCCCCCCCGGGCGCGCTTTTGCGAGTTCCACGACCCGCTCTCGCGAGGCGGAGAGGCGGCGGGCGCGAGAAGTTACCCCGCGCGCTTCCGAGGCTCAGCTTTGCCTGCGCCTCCTCCGGCCAGGAACGAGCAGACAGCGGTCCCAACCCCATACCTTCCACCACATTCAGTCAGGCACACCAAGGCCCTGACCAGGTAGTGGAGTTACATGGATGTAACCCACTTGTTCCCCTGCTCCTCCTCCTCCTCCTCCTCCTCCCCCTCCTCCTCCTCCTCCTCCTCCTCCTCCTCCTCCTCCTCCTCCTCTTCCCGCTCCCCCTCATCCTTCTCCTATTCCTCTTTCTCCTCCTCCTCCTCCTCCTCCTCCTCCTCCTCCTCCTCCCCCTCCTCCTCCCCCTCCTCTCACTCCTCCTCCTCCTCCTCCTCTCGGCAATGCCAGACACGAAGGAAACCAGGGGCAGGGCGGAGGCCGCGGCGCCGCCGCCGTCCGCGCCGTCGCCGTCGCCAGCGCTCCCCGCCGCAGGGCTGTTGCCGTCCGCCGCCTCGTCGCCGCAGCTCCGCCGGCCCACCGCCCGCGGCGGCCCGCCATGCCGTGGGAGGGCCCCGGGTGGGCGGCGGGCAGCCCGGGCGGCGGGCAGCCGCAGCTGGGGGCGGCGCAGTGGGGACGCGCCAGAGACCCCGCGGAGGCCTGTGTGCGCTTCGTGGGCGGAAGGGGGGGCGTCCATCCTCCCTTGTTGTTTTTCCTCCTCCTCCTCCTCCTCCTCCTCCTCCTGCTCCTCCTCCTCCTTCTGCTGCTCCTCCTCCTCCTTCTCTTATTCCTGTTTCATCTCCTCCTCCTCCTCCTGCTGCTCCTGCTTATCCTCCTCCTGGGTCCTGCTCCTGCTCCTGCTCCTCCTCCTCCTCCTCCTCCTCCTCCTCCTCCTCCTCCTCCTCCTCCTCATCATCATCATCACATCATCCCCATCCTCCTCCTCCTCCTCCTCCTCCTCCTCCTCCTCCTCCTTCCTCCTCCCGCCCCCCTCATCCTTCCCCTATTCCTCTTCTCCTCCTCCTCCTCCTCCTCCTCCTCCTCCTCTTCCTCCTCCTCCTCCGCTGCTCCTGCTGTTCCTCCTGCTCCTTCTTCTCCTCCTCCTCCTCATCATCATCCTCCTCCTCCGCCTCCTCCTGCTGATCCTACTCCTCCTTCTCCTCCTCCTCCTCCTCGTGCTCCTCCTCCTCCTCCTCCTCGTCCTGCTCCTCCTCCTCGTCCTCCTCCTCATCCTCCTCGTCCTCCTCCCGCTCCTCCTCCTCCTCCTCCTCCTCGTCCTCCTCCTCTCTTGTTTGTTTCTTGATGTGCGTATTTCCAGTTCCAGTATTACTTGTACGTTCAGCAGTCGCGTTTTTGTTCATACGATTTCCAGTATCCCAACTAAGTTTGCCCTACAGGAGTCCTAGCTCATCATACGCAATCGGTCTTTAGCACCCTCCCACACCCCCTTTTCCAATGGCACACCCCCTTTCCAATGGCACCACCCTCCCCCCCCCCTTTTGCCAATGGCACCCCCCCTTATTTCCAATGGCACCCCCTAGCTACTTCCAATGGCGAGCCCGATGGATTCCTATGGATTACTGTGAGTCGCTTGCCCTTGCTTGCTCGTTCGTGCTCTTGCGTGCTTGCTCTTGCGTGCTTGCTATCGCTTGCTCTCTCTTGCTTGCCCTTGATCGCTGGTTCTTGCGTGCTTGCTATTGCTCGCTTGCGCTTGCTTGCTTCCGCGTGCTTGCTTGCGCTTGCTTGATGTTGTTCCTCCCGTCCTCCGCCCGTCCTGCTCCCGTCCTCATTTCGTCCTCCTCCCATCCTCCTCTCGTCCTCCTCCTGTCCTCCTATCTATGTGGGGCTAACGCTGGCTGATTTTAACATTACCATTGTCAGCACCCGTACCATTATTATTGTGGCGATTATGTACCTTCAGACCTTAAGAGTCTGGTTTTATAAGTTGCTGAAACATCCATATGATTAATATGACTAGTGATACTGTCAGTATCCGCGTCATTACTAGCATTACTAGTCGTAATGCTGTTAGTCTTGTGATTAGTAGTAGTTGCAGTCGTATCCATATTCTCATATTTACAGCAGCCAGCGTCGACTCCAGATCGATAGGAGGACAGGAAGAGGACGAGAGGAGGATGGGAGGAGGACGAAAGGAGGACGGGAGCAGGACTGGAGGAGGACGAGAGGAATAAAACCAAGCAAGCGCAAGCAAGCAAGCGGAAGCAAACAAGCGCAAGCGAGCAATAACAAGCAAGCAATAGCCAACGATCAAGTGCAAGCAGGCAAGGGTAAGCAAGAGCAAGCAAGCGATAGCGACCACGCAAGAGCAAGCAAGCGATAGCGACCACGCAAGAGCAAGCAAGCAAGAGCACGCAAGAGCAAGCAGGGCAGGCGACTCACAGGAATCCATAGAAAACCATCGGCCTCGCCATTGGAAGTAGCTGGGGGGTCCCATTGGAAAAAAGGGAGGGAGTAGGAGATGGACGGGGGACCGAGGAAGAGGACAGAGGAGATGAAGGGGGAGGAGGAGGAGGAGGAGGAGGAGGAGGAGGAGGAGGAGGAGCAGCAGCAGCAGGAGCAGGAGCAGGAGGAGGAGGAGGACGAGGAGGACGAGGAGGACGAGGAGGACGAGGAGGACGAAGGAGGACGAAGGAGGACAAAGGATGGAGGACCGAGGAGAGGGCGGAGGACCGAGGAGGGGCAGGAGGAGGAGGACCAATGTAAAACCAAGAATCATCAACGATGTTGGAATCAACCCTCCCTCCAAGCTCCCTCTGTATGGGCATTTCCATTGAGGGAACTGCCTCGTTGGAAGACAACCGCTTGAAGATCCTGAAGCATGCCAAAACATTGCTCTCGAGATCATAACGCCGCGTATCAGCCTGACTGCTGCGTCTTGACAACCTGGAATCGTGCCAGAGCGCCATGTTTGGGACTGCAACACCGCGAATCAACATAACTGTTACACCCGCTTAATCCTGAATCTTTCCAAAACACCATATCTGCTACGCTGACCATGGAAATCCGTGAAATATCAGCAATGTTTGAAAACGAATGTACGCGGCGCTACGGCGAGAGCCACATGTTGAAAAAGAACCGCCCTCAATCCGTGAAGCTCTTGTCAATGTTTAAAATTGTGCGCGGCGCGCAGGCGAGAGCCACATTTTGAAAACCAGCCGCCCTCAATCCGTGAAGCTCTTGCAAATGTTTAAGACGAATGTGCGCGGCGCTAAGGCGAGAGCCACATTTTGAAAACGACCCGCCCTCAACCCGCGAAGCTCTTGGGGCTTTTTAAAGCTTCAGAGTCATAAGCGGTGAAGAAGTCTCAGGCGAAACGCCTGGCCCGCCCTAAAATTAAGATTGGCCTCGGGGTGCGACATGGATAATTCATATATAAGGAGAAGGGATGGATGATGATGATGATGATGATGATGATGATGATGATGATGATGATGATGATGATGATGATAATGAGGAGGAGGAGGAGGAGGAGGAGGAGGAGGGTGAGGAGGACTGTGGGCCAGCGATCGCCCTGCAGCGAAGAGGTCGATGCCACCATTTCCGCGGAGATCGAGTGCGTGGGCGGGCTCCTGGACAGCCTGCTGGCCGGCGCCGGCAGCGCCCGCGGCGGCCACTGCCAGGCCAAAATTGGTGGACTAAGAATTCCAAAATATTTTTTCTCCATCGGAGACACTTGGGCGCCTAGAAAGTTCATGCCCCTTCGCACGGTGGTTCGCATACGGCGCGAAGGCGAGCACCCTCGCATGCTCTTGCGGAAGAGCCGGGGACTGGTGGGCTAAGGCTGAGGGTTGCGGGGCTAGACCGAAAGCGTAATGTTTCGCGCTGGGGGTTCACCATGGCTCCCTAGACAGTAAGTCGGGGGCGGAAAAGAAGGAGGTGATGACTAGGGGGGGGGGGATATCATGGCGTGGGCCATGATATTTCCCCAGATTTCAGGGCTCCTCTTCTTATTTCATTACGTCCCTGGCCCCCCCGCTGGGCCGCGCACATGCCGCCGGTCATGATTTGCACCCTGCACCCCCCTCTCTTGGACACCCCCCTCTTGGCCGCTCCCGAGTAACACTCGGGTGACTCCTCGGCCGAGACCCTCGGCGAGTTCTCTTGGATGTTCGCTTGCCGGCGGAGCGGCTCACGTTCTTGCACTCTGCTCTCCTGTCCGTGTTCCGACTGCACCCTGGAGGCCCGCCGAAGGCTGCCCCCCCCCCACGGCATCTTAAAACGACGCGAAGATCGGGACAAAATCGGGATATAGCTCGAAATCTTTGAGAATCGGCGGGTTTGGAGGATGTATTGGGCGCCGCGGCCGCTCCAGAGCGTTCCGCAACGCTCTGGAGCGATTTGTCCCGATCCCAGCCCTGTTTTACTCTCTCGGGCCCTGCAGCCCCGCCCGCAGCAGGATGGCCTGTGCTCGTTGGGCCGCCGGCTCGAGCACATGCCAGCGGGGTCCCCGCGAGGGGGGCGTCGGCCACGGAGACCTCCGCAGGCCTCTCTGGGGGCCGGCAGAGGCCGGCCGACGCCAGCATCGCGGGGGCGAGCGCCCCCCGAACATCTTTTGGTATGCCTTGTCCACTCTGCGGCCCCAGGTCGCGACCCCCGCCCTGGGGGCTGCTTGCGCCCCGGATCCACTTTTGATGGCCCCGCGCCCCGGCTCCGGTTCGCGTGAGACTTCCTCGCAATGTAGTTTGGATTCGTGCTCTCGCCTCGATTTGCTCGGGAGTCGTGCTCTCGCCTCAGTGGCCGGCTACATGTTCGGTCCCGACGGCCACGATCCTTTGTTCAAAAATACGTTGAGGTGCACATGGCCGTGCTCTCATCTCAGTGCCTGGTGCTCTCACCCGTGTCCCGTCTGTTCCACTTTGCTGCTATTGGGATGCTTTGCTGGGGTAACTGATGGCCCCTGGACCCGATGACGGGCCCCAGCGGCCAAAATCGAGGA
>CAUYUJ010022637.1:582682-622682 GCA_963575745.1 Prorocentrum cordatum | reverse complement strand
TGTGTGTCTGTGTGTCTGTGTGTCTGTGTGTCTGTGTGTCTGTGTGTCTGTGTGTCTGTGTGTCTGTATGTCAGTGTGTCTGTCTGTCTGTGTGTCTGTGTGTCTGTGTGTCTGTGTGTCTGTGCGTCTGTGCGTCTGTATGTTTACGTGTCTGTGCGTCTGTTCTGTGCGTCTGTGCGTCTGTGCGTCTGTGCGTCTGTGTGTCTGTGTTGTGTCTGTGTGTCTGTGCGTCTATGAGTCTGTGCGTCTGTGTGTCTGTGTGTCTGTGTGTCTGTGTGTCTGTGCGTCTGTGCGTCTGTGTGTCCGTGTGTCTGTGTGTCTGTGTGTCTGTGTGTCTGTGTGTCTGTGTGTCTGTGTGTCTGTGTGTCTGTGTGTCTGTGTGTCTGTGTTGTGTCTGTGTGTCTGTGCGTCTATGAGTCTGTGCGTTTGTGTGTCTATGTGTCTGTGTGTCTGTGTGTCTGTGCGTCTATGCGTCTGTGCGTCTCTGTGTCTGTGTGTTTGTGTGTCTGTGTGTGTCTGTGTGTGTCTGTGTGTCTCTGCGTCTGTGTGTCTCTGTGTGTCTGTGTGTCTGTGTGTCTCTGTGTCTTTGTGTTTCTGTGTCTCTTTGGCTGTGTGGCTGTGTCTGTGTCTGTGTGTGTGTGTTGCCGGATGCGGGTCCCCGCTCGAATTGGAGTCTCCCGTGCTGGCCGACAAAATTCGCGCCCATATTCACAACGCCTTCATCCCCTTGGCCGTCCGCAGTCCTCCTCCCTACAGGTTTGAGCGCGTGTTGTGCTTGTCATCTAGGAGAGAATGTTCTGAAACCCTCGTCGTGCCCAGACGTTTTCGGGCCTGGGCCCCAGCGCTCCGACGATACATATATCTACATATATCTATATATATATATATATATATATACAAGGCTGCAGTGGCGCTTCGCGCAATACACTTTGGTCCTTGAATTTTGGTATGCAGGCGGAATAGCAGGAAAGTCAAATCGACAATTTAGCGATAACTCCTGGTTGCCTTTTCCGGCATCGCCGCTATAATGATGTTATTCGTTATTCTTGCTCCATGCTTCTTCTTCCTTATGTTCGCCATACCCTGCGCATCCTCCCCATCCTCCTCAGCTCTTTTTTGCGGAGGCTCCTCCTTGAAGAGCCTCTAGGGGCCTTTCAAAAGTTGTTTGAGGCTTTCTTAAGGCCCTCTGGAGGCTTCCTGGGCGTATTCTGGGGGCCTCCGGGGGCTTTCTCGGGCCACCCTGCCTCCAACCGCGGTCTCCCTGAACGACCGAATCACGATTTGGAATTCTTCGGAGGGCGTCTTTGGGCCATCTTGGGCAGCCATGGGGCTGTCTGAGGGCCATCTTGGACCTCTGTTGTGCCGTTTTGGGGCTCTCTTGGACTGCCTGGAAGCCCTTTCGGATGGTTGTGGGGCGATTTGGGAGCCTCCCAGGCGGCTTCGGACGCCAAGAAGACCGCCGTCTTGGAGCGTCGGGAAGCCGAAAAGAGGAGAACCCCCAAATTCACAAAAAACCAACAGAAAATCAATGATTCTTGCCTCGGGGGGCCTTCTTGCGAGTGCTCTTGGAGGCCTCTTTGGGGCCGTCCTGGAGGCCTCTTGGGCCATCTTGAGGTCACGTCGGTCACTCTTGGAGCGCTCTTGTGCTGTCTTGGGGGTCTCTGGGACGTCTCCGATGACCCCCCTGATCGCCCTAGGTGTGCTGGGAAGGCTGGGCAAAGCGCCCTGCGAGGCCCGGTGGCTGCTTCGAGGCCCGTCCGGAGGGCCCCAAAGCCCCAGATCCTGGGAGTCCGGTTTTGGGGGGGGGGGGGGTAAGGCCGAAAAGTGGTTCTATTTGACGATAGGTTTTTCTTACGTTTTTGTCCGTTAAAACCTTGACATGTTCTGTGTTCCACTTACATTACCGTCCATATCTTTCTTTCTCTTTTTTTTGTTCTCTCTCTCTCTCTCTCTCTTTTTCTCTTTCCGTAGTTTTCGATTTCATTGCATTCGTCTTCGCGCCCCCCTGGGAGGGGAGGGGAGGTGGAGAGATCCTAGTGTTCCTCCACAAAAGGAATTATTTTGTAATCCCCACAAAAGGAATTCTAATGAAATCCTCTATAAAGGAATCCTATTGTAATCCTCCACAAAAGGAATTCTATTGAAATCCCCACAAAAGGAATTCTATTGAAATCCTCTACAATTGGAATCCTTTTGTAATCCTTCACAAAAGGAATCCTATTGTAATCCTCTACAAATGGAATCCTATTGTAATCCTGAAATTCCAAATTTCCAAGTACTTCGGGAAAATTTGTTTTTTTTTTGTTTTTTTGCTCATCGCCTTGGTTTTTGTTGTCCAGGCACAGGGAAGCTCTGTTTCCAGGTTTTCCAAAAATTTGTTTTTTTTGTTCTCCGCGTTTGTTTTTGCTGTCCAGGCACAGGGCAGTTAGGGCCGGCCAGTATATTCCCATGGAGCCAAATCGCGAAAATATGTGTTTTTCGATCTTCATCGACCTTGAGCTTCCTTGTGCCTGGACAGCAAAAACCAAAGCGGAGAACAAAAAAAACATTTTTTTGAAATCCTGGAAACAAAGCTTCCCTGTGCCTGGACAGCCAAAACCAAGGCGAGGAACAAAAAAAACAAAAAAAACAAATTTTCCCGAAGTACTTGGGAATTTCGATTTTCAGGATTACACTGGGATTCCATTTGTAAGGGATTACAATAGGATTCCTTTTGTGAAGGATTACAAAAGGATTCCTATTGTAAAGGATTGCAATAGAATTCCTTTTGTGGGGGATTTCAATAGAATTCTTTTTGTAGAGGATTACAATAGGACTCCTTTTGTAAAGGATTTGAATGGAATTCCTTTTGTGGGGGATTACAAAAAAAGATTCCTTTTGTGGAGGATTACAAAAGGATTTCTATTGTAGAGGGTTAGAATCGAATTCCTTTTGGGGAAGATTTCAATAGAACTCCTTTTTGTGGAGGATTTCGTTAGCACCAGTGACATCCTGATTCCTTTTGCGAAGGATTTTGTTGTTTTTTTTTTTCGTTGTGTTTTTTGATGAGAAAGAAGAGGGAGAGGAGGAGGAGGAGGAGGAGGAGGAGGAGGAGGAGGAGGAGGAGGAGAAGGAGGGGAATATGAGGAGCAGGATGGGGGGGGAAGCAGGGAGAGGAAAATGATGAAAATCTTGCGCGCAAGGGGGACCTTCAAGGCTTGGGCGAATCCGTTCAACATGAGGGCTGGCGCGGGAGTAGGAGGAGCACGAGTCGCAGAGCTTAGTGCGCACAAGGGGGCCTTCAAGGGTTGGGCGAATCCGCTCAACATGAGTGGACAGGATGAGGAGGAGGAGGAGGAGGAGGAGGAGGAGGAGGAAGAGGAGGCGGAGGAGGAGGAGGAGGGCAGTCACCTGGTGCTGAACCCTTCGGGGCTCGTGCCTCTAGCGCTGAACCCTTCGGGGCTCGTGCTATTTCAACTGGAGGCGCTGAACCCTTCGGGGCTCGTGTTCGCAGTCACCTGGCGCTGAACCCTTCGGGGCTCGTGCCAAGAAGTAGCGCTGAACCTTTCGGGGCTCGTGCTATTTCACGTGGGGGCGCTGAACCCTTCGGGGCTCGTGCTCGCAGTCAGGCGGCGCTGAACCCTCCGGGGCTCTAACGCAGACGCCTCGTCGGGCTCGCAGCGGCGCCATGGCTCGCCGCGGGCGTCCCTGGATTTTTTCGGGGACGCCTGCGGCACTCAGGGCGCCGCTGCTCGCGTGACGAAGCGCATGCGTGAGATCTCCAGGACGGCAATCACATGCTCCGCCCGCTCGGCTTCCAGGTGGGTCTCATCCCGCCGTCGCGCGTGCGCGGCGGTGGGCGGTTCTTGGTCGACGACGGGAACGCATGGGCGCAACTCCTGGGAGGTGATTTCCTATGTCGGCGTGGCCCCACATTCGGTTCAATCGTTTTTATTCCGTCTAATGCGGCTTAATCATTATTCGCGCGTCTTATGAAACTCACATCCAAGTCGCGCAGTAAGGATTATCGACGTTTCAAGGGAACCATTGCATCCCCAAGTGTTGTTTGCGTCCTTGGCCGCTGCGTCTTCGAAAGCAGTCAGCGCGGCATTCCGAGGTCCCTGTACCCTTACCGCGCATGCGTTTTATGCGCTTTCAATATAATGTTTCCCAACCACCCCTACAAACACCTCCCAGAAGTTGCCTCCTCAGGAACGGCCACGCCTACGGGTTGCGCATGGGCGATTGCACCGTCGTCAGTTTCCGCGACGGTCGGCCAGAATTGTTCACGTTGGCGAATGCTGAGCAGATCATCGCAAACGCAGAGTCTGGGATTCAGAAAATCTTCATGGTTACTGAATGCAGCGACTCCCCCCGCGGCTCTGAGGGCGCCAGCGACTCGGCCGACGGCGTCGGCGAGCTGGGCGGGGCAGATGATTCCTTGCGCGGCGCTAAAACCGTTGCGAGGAGACCCGCGGCGGCCAAACCGATCGTCCACAAGGAGCGCGCCAAGACCCGCCGAGTGGGCGGAAAGGCGAGTTGGTGGCCTGCGGGATTGGAGTCGGCAGTGCGCAAGGAGGTGATGCACTGGCGGGACGTTAGCGATTGCATGGATGACCACCAGGAATTCGGCTCGGCGCACCACTGGAGATGTCCCACGTGCGTTGCCAGAGAGTTCAAGGAGAAACGTAAGCTGCTCACGCATATCAGCAAGTACCATGTCAAAGGTGGGTGTGGCATTCTTTCGACGAAATTGCAGTACTCTGTTTGCGGCCAGTGGAACCAGATTGCACTCAATGCCCGCTTTGATGAGCTGTGCGGCCGCAGTGGAAATATCACAGCGGGGAACTTGGTGAACAGCTGCGCAGTCGGCATCCGAGTTCAGTTGGAGGAGAGCCCATCGCGGGAGCATGTGAAAGCCCAGTTGACGCGCGATTGCCAGCGCTTGGACAAGGCAATTACAATCCTGTTGGATCTGACGCGCACGAGGTACATCCTGACGGTCGACTGCGCCAAGCACCATCAGGTATCCGACAAGTTCTTTTGCACCGACGCTTTCTTGAACGCCTACCTCGCCGCCGTTGTGCATCCGACGACGAAGGGGGCAACGGAGCGGGTTATTGCGTTTCTCAGCGCCCAAATCAGGACACCAATCGCATGTGCTTCCGACGGGCCGCGTATTTTATCACACCCTGAACGAGAGGATACCAGAGCACTTGTGCATTCGGCGCGCTGTGGATCGCTGCCGCGCCGCATGTGACGTTCGAGTCTTGGGCGTGGATGGATTCTACAAGTCTTTGATGTCTGTGTTGTACCAAGTACCTCACGGGCAGAAACGAGACGTCGCAGCAGAGGGCGGCCGCGATCCATTGCGAGTGCCCATCACCGTCCAATGCCTCGACCGCATATTAAATATCCACGGTGCCAGCTCGGAAGACCAAGTGCATCAGGTGCGTGCTCTTCGAGATGCTGTTCGTGGGGAGGATGCTGATCAAGTGGAGATGGTGTGTTCGGATTACCCCGCGTCGCTGGACCAGTGCGCGCGATTGCGAACCGCATTTCCGAATTTGAAATGCGCCAGCAAGGACTTGCTACACATTGCCCTCAAAGTCGAGCAGGCAACAAACGAGAAGACAACTGTGTTCTCTTCGAACATCCGCAGGTGCCTAGCGAAGTTGCGATTGGGTGGTTTTGGCAGGAGCCGATACTATGAACGCAGCTCTGGCCGCAACGGGCCGTCTGAACTTGCCGCGAAGATTGCGGATATGAGTGAGTCGGTCGCGCGCCGCTTGTACAAGCGCATCCAAAGCGACAGCTATGTGGCGAAACCGTACGACTCCATGTCAGATTTCGTAGATGATTTGGCTGCCATCTGCGCAACGCATCCAGATGCGACGCGCCGAAGTACAGGTAAGAAAGCAACAGTGCTGAGCAGCCTCGAGCACGCAACGACTGTACAGGAATTGGGGTACATTCGGAATTTCTGTAAGTACGTGGCTAACAACCCCACCATAGAAATTATGTTTGGCACGACTCGGAACGAGGCTTTCCATAAACAGTTAAAAGCATTTTATAGGAATGTAATCTACCAGACTCAGCGGCATGCCTTATGCGTCGCTACTGCAGCAAGGTTGGCAAAGTTGTTCGTTGGATTTGTGGCTAAATGCCACGGCGACCTGACGCTCACATTTGAGGGGCACGACCTGCTGGCCAAATTTGCCATGTTCCTCGTCGCAGAGACGCCATTCAAGTTTTCACCTCTTATGTGCCACTCAGTAGAAGCAGGCGAGTCGGTGGATCTGGCGAGCCTGCCGATGAATGCAAAAACTATTCGCAAGAGCCCAGCATCGGCGCTATAAGCTTCACCTCTGTGGCGCATGCACTTACCTACTGCACTTCTGTGACTGCGGGCCTATATCGCCGTCAAAACAAACATCGTCGTTGTTATCAAATCGTGATGTTCATCGATACAGCTCCAGCAAACGCAAGACACGCATGTCGTCAAATAGATCCATTTTTCTCCTCCACGGGGGGGGATGGGTTTTCCCCCCGCCCGGGCTTATAAAAATATAGGAAGAGGAATATGCGTGTATTCCCCAATCAGTGCTTGCACTGAAGGGGTCCTAGCGGAAGTTGAAAGATTTGGCGAAAGTTTCCCGCCGATTTTGGTAGCAGGCTGGGTTCCCGGGTTCCCGGTTCCGGGTTCCCGGGGTCCCGGTTCCAGGTTCCGGGCCGATTTCGGTGGCCAGCGGGGTGCCCGGGTTCCCGGGTTTTTGGTCGATGTTCTTATCGATCGGTCTCACCATCGATCTCATTACCCCCTTCTATCGATCTCACCATCGATCTCCCCATCGATCTCACCATCGATCTCACAGGCGATATCATTGTAGATCGCACGAGCGATCTCGCGATCGAGATCATTGTATCGACTCCAGTCTCGGTCCCACGATCGACCTTACAATCGTTCTCTCTATCTATTTCACTATCGATCCCACAATCGATCTCACAATCGATCTCAAGATCCACATTACGATTTTTTTCAAACCATCCACTGATTGGGGTTTATCTCTGATATTATATATATTTATGTATAGATTACGTTTCAGGAGGAGGAAGAGGAGGAGGAGGAGGAGGAGGAGGAGGAGGAGGAGGAGGAGGAGAGTAAGAATGAGGAGGAGCAGGAGGAGGAGGAGCAGCAGCAACAGGAGAGGAAGAGAGGTGGAGGAAAATGAGGATGAGGATAAGAGGGAGAGAGGAGGCTGATGAGGAAGGAGGAGCAGAGGAGGGTTAAGTAAAGAGATGAGGAACAGGAGTAGGGGAGAGAAAAGGCGAGGAGGCGCGGGAGGAAGGATGGAGGAGAAGGAGGAGGACGAGGACGAGGACGAGAGGGAGAGGAGGAGGAGGAGGAGGAGGAGGAGGAGGAGGAGGAGGAGGAGGAGGAGAAGGATGAGGAGTAGAAGAGGAGGAGGAAGAGGAGGAGGAGGAGGAGGAGGTGGAGGACGAGGAAGGAGGATGAGGAGAGGAGGCATGTGACAGAGGAGAGGAGAGGAGAGGAGAGGCGAGGAGAGGAGAGGAGAGGAAGTGGGCGCGCTGCCGCGACGCGCGCAGGCAGAGCGGCTGCGCTCGGCGTGCCTCGCGCTGGAGGAGGAGACACCCCCCCTTCCTTCCTCTGCGCGGCCCTCGATGCCCGATCCGCTGCCGGCCGCTGGGCCCCCAGAGGGCGCGAGCCCATGCTGCCCCACGCCCAAGGCTTGGCATCGCTCGGACGCGTGCGTGTTCTCCTCGGCGAGGACCATCGAGGAGCATCCCTGATCATTTCGCGAAGAAGCCACGCACAAACCCAAAAGAAACCCAAACATGGACGTCCGAGCGATGGGGGGAAGGGAGCGACGGAATATAGCAGAGTCCATTGCGCGGGACACTCGCGCGCGAGTTGTGCCCGGGGAAGGTCACGCCCCAGCGCTTCCGTCCTCGACGCGATGCGGGACCGCTGTGACACCCTGCGTATAAGACCCCTTTTGCCTTCGTCGCTCTGGTCGGCACACACCTACAGTCAAGCATGATAGTGGTAAGGATGGGGCAACTTGACCAGGGTACCCTTGCAGCCTTGCCCCATTCGGCGCATCCTTGCCAACTTTCGCTGGCCAGCCCTCCAGGGTACCCTCGCATCCTTCGGAATTCGGCCGCGCTCCGCGCGGACAACCTCGACCTGGCGCTCCAAGGCCCCTTTGCATCCTTACCGCGCATCCCGATTATCCTGGCTGACTGTACCGCGCGGATCGGGCGCGGGTGCATGCCGCCCCGCGCCCGCGTCGGCGCGCCTCGCGCACAGATCGTGGCCCCGCAGGGAGCTCCGCCTGAGGCCCCCAGTGGCGCGCCCGCGCGCCGCCCGCGCACACAGATGGTGCCCCACGGGATCTGCGGCGCGCCTGCGCCTGCCTGCTTCGCGGGCGCCGCGACGTTTGCAGAGGGCGTCAGCCGCAAATGGCGCCGCACACGTTCTTTCCAGCGCTGCCGTGGCGGACTCGCGGTCTGAATCGGGAACCCGCAGTGGCACTGCAGTCGTTGCTGCCGCGTGACCATTCGCGTAAGGACATCGTGACAATGTTGGCGCTTGGCGCTTGTATTGCAGGGGAGTGGAATCGATCCTCGAGCGACGAGAACCGAGCACCGAGGAGGAGGAGGAGGAGGAGGAGGAGGAGGAGGAGGAGGACGGGTGTTCAGTACGAGAGGTAAGGCACGCACGCGCCCGAACACTTTCCGACATACATTTGCGAGAGTCCCTGCCGAAAGAACGCCAGCAGGAGAGCCGGCTGCTGGGAGCTGATCTCCAGAGGCATCGCTTGGAGGACGAGCTCTACATTGCCCAGGCATCTCGAGCCCAGGGGGGGGGCTGCAATGAGGAAGGATGTATTAGGTGAGGAGAGAAGTTGTATAAGGAAAATTGCACGTGCAACGAGAAAAGATAACTTGCAAATATGAGGGAATGGTACAAACAAGATGTTTCAACAGAGGGCGGAAGAGAAGCAGGAGCAGGAGGAGGAGGAGGAGGAGGATGACGACGACGAGAAAGAAGGTACGGGTTTGGGCTTCGATGTGCTTTGCTCACGCTTGTGTGGGGCGCAGATAGAAGTGCAGGAGGATGGTCACCTGTACCACCCCACCAGAACAAAGCTTCGCGGACGTGGGACAAAAAGCGCGCAACCTGTTGTGGCATTCCGTGCTCGCGGACGCAAGGCCCGCGCACGCACGAGCCAGAGCCCGACGGCCACGAACGGAATCTGACAAATCCGGGGCCGCACGACCGCGCATGAGCATGGCTCTTGCGCAGCTCCCGGGGGGGATCGAGGAAGCCGACGAGCCGCGCCACGAGCCGGAGGCGATTGCCGAGCTGCGTCCTCGGATGCCGACAGCCCTCCCGGCCGACAGCCCTCCCGGCCGCGCCACCGTGGGGCACCACCCCGACGTGAGGCCGCCCCGGCCCCGCGCACGCCGGGCGGGGCACTGCGGCCGCGGGAAGACGGGGCGGCATCCCCCACGGAGCCGCCCGCGGGCGACCCGCGCCCCCCCCCCCCCCGCGCACGCCTGGGCGGGGCGCCAGGCCGACCGCGGGGAGGAGGGGTGGGCGGCCCAGGCGCCCTGCCGCTCCAAGTCTATCGGTGCGCGGGCCCCAGAGGTCCGGACCACCTCCCCGGGGCCCGCTTCTCGTCCCGAGTCGTTTTGTTGACGCTCCCGAGGCCCGGCGAGGGCCCCCAGAGGCCGAAAACTGATTCGGTCCCACCGCTCCAATTTTGTTGGAGCGTCGGATCTTGGTGTGGGCAGCAAGGCGTGGCGACGAGAAGGGGGGGATACCCCAAGAGGGGAAGGGCCGCCAGCCGCGCCCCACCGACAGGCGGGGGATGGAGCCCCCTGGACCGCCGAGGCACGGGCGCGGCCAGCAGCCATCTGGGGGGGAAGGGTCGCGGCAGTGCTGGGACCCTTCCCCCCTCGGGCCCAACGTGCCCGGCCAGACTGGGGGACCCCCCTCAGATCCGACGCTCCAACAAAAATTGTAGCGGCAGGATGTTGGCAGCTTTCGGCTTCTGGGGGCCCTCGCCGGCCCGCGGGACTCGGGAGCGTCAAAAAACAATTCAGGATGAAAAGCCGATCCTGGGGAAGTGGTCTGGACCTCCGGGACCCGCGCATCAAGCAAAAATTGAAGCGGCAGGATGTCTGGGCCTGGGGTCCCAGCCCACTGGGCGGGGGGTTGTCTGCGCTGTCGGGCGTCCCCCCGCTCTGGGCTGCCTTGGCGCGCGCTCTCATCGCGGCCTCGTTCCCCTGAGCAGTCTGGCGCCTCGGCTCCATCGGCGTCGTGCGCCTCGCTCTCCCTGGCTCTTCCTTGGCTACGGCCGCAGCGCGACGGCGTTGCTCGCGCCTGGGGCAGAGGCGCACCCTGCAGGCCCGGTCAGCAGCACGTCGTTGAGCGGTGCTGCAGCATCTCCTGAGCACTGAGCACGGCACCCTCGGAGCAGCAGTCGGACAGCTCAGGCACGCACCCTTCTTGTCGTGCAGAACTCCGGGCGCGCTTCGGCACTGCCACTGCCGCCGCCACACCCTCGTCAGGGCCACCGACTTGGGTGCCAGTGACGACTCGGGAGGAGGGGAGGAGGAGGAGGAGGAGGAGGAGGAGGAGGAGGAGGAGGAGGAGGAGGAGGAGGAGGATGTGGAGGTGTGGAGGAGAAGGAAAAGTGTGGAGGAGGATTTAGTGGGGAAATGGATGAGAGGGAGGAAAGAGTTGGGAGGAGGCATCGGAGGACGAGGAGGATGGAGTGGGGTGGAGCAGACGGAGTAGGGATGGAGGCGTGCATACGATCAAGCAGGCTCACCGCACCCGTTTTCCAGAGTTGCTTCTCCCTCTCCTTCTGTTTTGTTGTTTTCCTTCTCTTTCTCTCTCTCTCTCTGTCACAGGCGTTTCTTCTCAGCATTGCCCGTGCCCAGAGCATGACCTGATCCTTTCTGGATGGTGTTCTTGGCGGTTCGAGTCGAGTCGTGTCCTCCTCCTCGGTTTTGACGTTACTTTTGGCTACGTGATCTCTTCTTCCTCCTCCTCCTCCTCCTCCTCCTCTCTTCCTTCTCCTCCTCATCATCATCAGCAGCAGCATCAGCATCAGCATCATCATCATCACCACCATCATCATCATGATCATCACCACCACCATCATCATCATCATTATCATCATCATCATCATCATCATCATCATCATCATCAGCATCATCATCATCATCATCATCATCATCGTCATCATCATCATCATCGTCATCATCATCATCATCATCATCATCATCATCATCATCATCATCGTCATCATCATCATCTATTCCTCCTCCTGGCAGCAGCGTGTTTGGGTGCACCCCCCTCTCCCTGTGGTGGGGACTGCCCGCCCCCTGCGGCTCGCCCCAGGGGGCGCTGGCCGCCTTCTCGAGGGAGCCCAGTGGAGCAGCAGCCTGGCTTGTTAGGAGATGTGCTAAAACGTCCGGATCTACTTGCCAGCAATCTGCGAGGGCGTTCCCTTCTGCCCTGCCCCTGCTTCTGCCTGCCCCCCTCCCTCTCCCACCGCGCTGGTGGCTCGTGGCTTTTCTGGGCCGAGCTGGGGACCGGCCTCAGGTGGCCCCAAGGCCCAGGCCCGGGACGGGGCCCAGAGGACGTGCGCGGCCACGCCGTGGCGAAGCGCGGCTGCACCAGCTCACGCCAGGCGCAGGGCGGCTGCCCAGGCGACGGGGCCAGGCGGAACAGCAGCGGGGCGCCAAGCGGCCCTCGCGGACGCTGGCCGCGGGGCACCTCCGCGCGTCGCCTGGCCTCGGGCACCGCGCTCCTGGCTGCTGGCGGCTGGGCTGCTCGCGGGGGCCTTCCCCTGCGGCGCGGCCTGGAGCTTCCCAGGCATGCGTTGGAGCCGCCCCCACGTGGAGGAGCCTTACGCGCACACCATCTATCACGACGACGGCGCTGCATCGCTGAAGGACCCGCAGGGGCAGCCGGGGGTTGGCGACGATAGCGGGCCCCCAGGACCCGGGCGATGCCCCGCCATGCGTGCACTCCGCGTCTCCTGCCAGGCTGCCGGCTTGGGGGCTCAACAAGACAGGCCCAGGACCTGGGGACTCTGAGACCTCTTAGGTCAGGGATGGGGCGCCTGGGCCCTGGGCTGGAAACACAGAGGCAACAAGACCTTCTGGATGTCCGAGGGTGTCGGCGGCGGGGCTTTCGAGGCGATGGGGAGCTTCTCATCGCCCTTGTCCATTCGGGAGGATCGCGGGTAGCTCAGCTCCGACAGGGGCTGGGTCATGGACGCGGTGGATCGGGCGGGCGTCTACCTCGTCGGTGTCGCCTGGCCCGTCGCGGCGACGTTCCCCGGGCTGAGCAGGACGGGGATCTTCGCGCCGGTGGCGCACAGCCTCCGCACTATCCTCGCGCCCTAAAGTTGGGTGGTGCGGGCGGTCTGCCGGGCCTTCCGGCCGCGCTCCCGCAGGAGCGCGCCTGGCGCCGGCGCCGCCGCAGCCGACAGCCATCAAGCGGTGCGGCCCAGCAGCGGGGCCCGACGCGACGACCGAGCATTCCCGCGCTCGCGGCAACGCCAGGGGCTTCAAGCGCAAGTTCAACGACCTCGATCCGGCACGAGGGCCAGGTCGCAGGACTCCGCCCGAACTTCGACGAGGGCAAGCGCACGGACCGCAACGGGCTCTGGGTGGAATTCGACCTGGTCTTATGATGTTCCAACCTACTTTATAGCCTTGGCCACCAGAAAGAGTTTCGAGCACCAAATAAAATACCGAAACTCGAGGGTTTCCACGTGTCGGGCCCTGGGAGACACTCGCCCGACACTGTCTCGACACTCTCCCGACACTCTCTCGGCACTTTTCCGGGCGCTCGAAATCGTTTCTGAGATGCGGCCCTGCGCCAAGAAAGACCGGAATCGACGGTCAGCCCCAAGAAAGACTGGAGGGTGCGCTGCCTCCCCCCCCCCTCCCGGGGGGACGGAGGAGGAGGAGGAGGAGGAGGAGGAGGAGGAAGAGGAGGAGGAGGAGGAGGAGGAGGAGGATGGGAACCAAATAACCCTGGTCAAAGGGGTGAGCGGTCGCCGGCGTCGGGCGCAGCTGGAGAAGCTCGGAGCGAGCCTCGCCGCGCCCCCCCTCGGTCGCTCTGCCGGACGCCCGGGTCCCTGCCTTGCGACTTCGTCACAGCGCCGGGGGCGCTGCGGTGAGCGAGGCGGCGATCGTCCACCTCGGGGCGCGCGCGCAGTTCGGCCCGTGCCGTGCCTTCGCCATCTGATTCAGGGCGTGCATTACCTAGCCCGCTTTCGCCTCCAGGCAGAACCAAGCCGTGCCACGCGCCTCCTCGTCGAGTGGCCTGACCAGTGCAGGCTGCAATTTGGCATCGTTTGGTATCTCTTGGAAGCGAGGGTGGTCAAAAGCGAGGTAGGTCTGTTTTCCCCCTGCTGATGGCGAGGAGTCGGCTGGGGTTTGGGCTGCATCTTGGCCATGGCCACGCGCCGCGGTTCCCCCCCCTCTGCCGCTGGCGCCGACGCCGCCGAGCGACGGCCGGCGGAGCCCCGAGCGCGCCAGGCAGCGCCGCCAGGTCGCCCTATAGAGGATCGGCCCTGCGAGGCCGCGAGAGCGGGCGCGATGGCGCGCGGCGAGACGCTGCCGCTGGCCCCCGACCGCGGGGTGCCGGGACGCAGCCGGCAGCGCGCCCACCACCCTCTTGTGCGAGGACAGTCGGGCCTCGGACGCGCCGCCCCCATGTGGCGGCGCGAGCGCGAGCGCCCGCCCGCGCGCCGCTCACCGCGAGCAGGCCTGAAGGCCGCCCCGCGCAAGAGCAGGCGCAGCCGGGTGACCTGCCTCAGGGCCAGTGTCGGGGCCGTCTCGGGCGCGGCCTTCGGCCTGGCCCGCGCGGGGGGGGGGCGCCGCCCAGGCCGACCGCCGCGAGGGCGAAGGGCGGGGATTTGTTTCATCAGGAAAGGAAAAAACACACAGACACAATTAATCGTCCACTCCCAGGAAAATATGAGAAAATATGGGCAGTGGGGGGGAAGACAAAAACCCAGAAAATATAAGAAAGTATGGGGAAGCCTTTTATTTGTGTGTATTTATTTGCGTGTCCCAGGGCCCCTTCATTTCAGGCCTCTGGCGGCGCGGGCGGCGGGCCCCGACGCGGCGGAGCCGCGCGCCGGACAGAGCCCTCGGTTCCCCGAGCCACGGCGCCGCGCGCCCGACAGTCGTCGCCCGCCCGGGCCCCCTGCCGCGCCGAGGGGCGCCCCCGCATCTCGCCGCGAGGCACGCAGCGGGCCCCGCCGCTGCACTGGCCCCGCCTTCCCCGTTCGACGCGGGCCTCGGGGGGGGGGGGAACTGGCGAACGCCCACGCCGCCCCGAGGCGGGCAGACGTCTCCATGCCTTCGGTCACCGCCGCCATGCGCGAGCAGACTGCGAATGTGAGGGCAAGGATTCCCCGCGAGACCAGCAGGCGTCGACGCCGCTTGGGAGGGGCCTTGCCAGGCAGTCGCAAGGGGCCATCCAAACATGTACCTCCCGTATGATGCACGTGGTATGGCCCCTATCGCCAACTTGCGTTGGCTCGAACGTCGCTGTCGGCCATTCTGCTCTGGTACCAGGTCTCCCACACTACTTGCGCGCACCGCCACCAAACGCACTGCCAGCAAGGACGGTCTGCCGCAAGCCCACTGGGCGCCGCGAGGTGCAGATTATCCAGCGGATGCGCAGGGTTCTCGCCATGACATCACGCAGCCACGTGCGCCGAGTGCGCCAGACGCGCCAGGTGCGCCGCAATCCACTGGCGCCTTACGTTTCACGTGGCGCTCATATCGCTCGTTCCATCGGACCTTTTTGTCTATGTGCCGCTCGTATCGCTCGTTAGAGAAAGAAATGCAATGCCAAGAGTTTTGTCTCTTTCTACGAACGAGACGAGCGATGCGTGTAAAATCAAGTCCGACGAGGCGAGCGGCACGAGCGATACGTGAAAAATACGGCGTGGCGCGACAGCGGCCACCCCAGAAGGGCCAGCGCTGGCTGCGCACAAGAATCCGCATCCGTTGCGGCCCCGCCGGCCCCGCCGCCCGAGCGACAGAGCCTTGCCCCGACTGGCCCGCGGAGCGCCCGCGGCACGACCCTCTCCGCAGCCGCCCAGCGCCGCCGACTGCGGGCCACGCAGAAGCACCTAGAGCGGGTCTACCAGGAGGGAGGTCTACCCCGAGGCCGCCCACAGGCCCGGAAAGGAATTAGCGAATACTCGTGCCGCATGCATATGTCAATGACCCACCCACCCATGATCACTGTTGTTGGTGGGTTGAACGAATTGCATTCCGACCGCAGTTTTTCCCGCGCGTGCCATCTTCGAGTTTTGGGGGAGCGAAGGGGTGTCCACGACTTGTCTCCTCTACGTTAACTTGGCCGCCTAGCACGGCTGGCGGCCACCGGCGTTTCCACGCCCAGAGTACCCAGCATGATTTCCTCCTCCTCCCCCCCCTTCTCCTCCTCCTCCTCCTCCTCCTCCTCCTCCTCCTCCTCCTCTTCTTCTTCCACATCCTCCTCCTCCTCCTCCTCTCCACCTCCTACTCCTCCTCCTCCTCCCCTCCTCCTCCTCCTCCTCCTCCTCCTCCTCCTCCTCCTCCCCTCCTCCTCCTCCTCCTCCTCTTGTCCTCCTCCTCCTCGTTCTTCCTTCTCCTCCTCCCCGTCCTTCCTCCTCCTCCGCCCCCGCCTTTTCTTCCTCATGCTCCTCCTCCCTCCTCCCCTCCTCCTCCTCCTCCTCCTCACTCCTCCTCTTCCTCCTCCTCCCATCCTCCTCCTCGTACAATCCTCCTCATTCCCCTCTCTCCTCTTCCTCCTCCTCCTCCTCCTTGTTCCCTCCCTCCTTTTCCCCATCGTCCGTTCTCCTCCTCTCCTCCTCCTCCTCCTCCTCCTCCTCCTCCTCCACCTCTCCTCCTCCTCCACTTCCTCCTCCTCTTTTTTCCTTATTATCCTTCTTCTCCTCCTCCCTCCTCCTCCTCCTCCTCCCTCCTCCTCCTCCTCCTCCTCCTCCTCCTCCTCCTCCTCCTCCTCGTCACCTCCTCATTCTCCTCCTCCTCCTCCTCCTCCTCCTCCTCCTCCTCCTCATCTCCTCCTCCTCCTCTGCCCCCTCCTCCTCCTCCGCCTCCTCCTCCTCCTCCTCCTCCTCTTCCTCCTCCTTCTCCTCTTCCCTTCCACCCCCCCCCATTTCCTTCTCCTCCTCCTCCTCCTCTCCTCCTCCTCCTCCTCCTCCTCCTCCTCCTTCCTCTTCGCGTCCTCCTCCTTCCTCCTCGCATCCTCCTCCTCTTCCTCCTCCTCCTCCTCCTCCTCCTCCTCCTCCTCCTCCTCCTCCTCCTCCTCATCCCTCTCTTCCTCATGCCCCTCCTCCCCATTATCGTCCTCCTCGTCTTCCTTCTCCACACATTCTTCTTCTCCGCATCCTCGGCCCCCTCGGCGGACGCGACTGCCTCATGCAGACCGCGCGTCCGTCGCGAACTGCCCAGAACTCGGCGTACAGTCCACAATCAGGGCCGCCTCGGCGCGAACTGCCCCGCGTTCGGCTGACAGTCCAGACCGTGGCCGGCACTTTCGGCCAACGGTCGGCTTCGTTTCCGGCGGCCGTGAGCGGGCCGCGCCCGCCGGTTCGCCGAATGACCAGGACCCGCATCCCCCTCGCATGCGTGCACTTTTCCTGCGCTTCCTCCTCTTCACCCTCCTGGCCATGATCATTAACTGGTATCATCAGCATCACCAGCATCATCATCATCATCATCATCATCATCATCATCAGCAGCAGCAGCAGCAGCAGCATCAGCATCATCATCATCATCATCAGCAGCAGCAGCAGCATCAGCATCAGCATCAGCATCAGCATCATCATCATCAGCATCATCATCATCAGCAGCAGCATCAGCATCAGCATCAGCATCAGCATCAGCATCAGCATCAGCATCATCATAATCATCCTTCATGAACGTAGATTGCTCTTATTCCTCTTCCTTTTCCTCCTCCTTCTCCTCCGTCTCTTCCTTCTACTCTGTATCTTCCTCTTCCTCCTCCTCCTCCTCCTCCTCCTTCTCCTCCTCCTCCTCTTTTTCCTTCTCCTCCTCCTCCTCCTCCTCCTGCTCGGGTCGGCTACACCTTTGCCTCCCACTCCTTCTCGGTGCCCTCCTCCCCCTCCCTCTCTCCACCGGGCCATGGTATCTCAGCCCCACCGCCCCTCCTCCCCAGTTGGGGATCGGCCCCTCGAGACCCGAAGGGGCGAGTCCACGTCCCCATCTACGGGGCAGGGGCAGATCAGCCAGCAGGGCCCAGGCCACGCCAGTGGGGATGGGGACCGCCTCGACGAGGCTCGAAAGGTCACCACTGCCCCGGGCCGCTCCTGCGTGCGGCGAGTCCAGAGAAAGGGGCCCGGCTGGCACGCTGGCCCCCCCGGGAGCTCGAGCTCCAGCGCGTGCGCGGCAAGGTAGGGCGACGAGATCTATGCATATCCACTGCTCCTGGCCAGGCCCATCCTGGGCCCAGGAGCGGTGTATATGCCTCCCTGGCCAACCCAGGAGGGCGTATACACAGCTCTTGGGCCCAGGATTGGCCTGGCCGGGAGCAGTGGATATGTATAGATATCGTCGCCCTACAAGGGT
The DNA here is from genome assembly GCA_963575745.1 of Prorocentrum cordatum. Lineage (NCBI taxonomy): Eukaryota > Dinophyceae > Prorocentrales > Prorocentraceae > Prorocentrum > Prorocentrum cordatum. The sequence goes on along the minus strand of CAUYUJ010022637.1, from coordinate 605,030 downwards.
GGCTTTTGGTGCGCGGCGGGTTCGGTTGGCGGCGCGCCCAGGGGGAAAATGGGAGGGGGCGGGCCTTCTCAGAAGGCGGCGGGGCTTCTCAGAAGCCTTCGCGCCTCCGGATAAATGTTCTGCGCCTGCGGAGAAGGCTCAGGAAGCTTTTCAGAAGGCCGGAGGCCTTCCGAACCTTCTCAGACCACCAGTCAGGGGGGCGCGGGGGTGTCAAACCCAGGGGTGCCAGCCGCTGCTGCCGTATCGCAGTCCGCGATCGGGAGGCCCTAGAGGATCCGCGCCAGAGGTTCGAGTAGGAGATCGACTACATAATTGATTCATCCCAGAACTGCTTTCCCTTCGATCGGCGTCACCCCAACATACACATATAACGGCGCACCGGGTCCGGGGGCCCGGGGCCGGGACCCCGACCACAAATGTGCGCCCCGGGGGGCCCGGAGGCTCGTCGGGGCTTGCCGGAGGCCTCCCCAGTCAGACAAGACGGCCCAAGAAGCGCCCAAGACGGCCCAAGAAACTTCCAAGAGGCCTCCAAGAGGGCTCCGAGATGCTGAAGATGGCCTCCAGACGTCCAAGGACGCCCCCAAGAGGCCCCAAGAAGCCTCCAACATGCGTCCCAAGAGGGCCCCTAGACGCAAAAATTGGCCCATTCCGTTCGTAAAACGTACATTTTCAACAAAGTTTCTTTTGGGCTTTCCGACGTTACAGGACGGCCCAAGAGGCGCCCAAGACCGCCCCAAGACGGCCCAAGAAGCTTCCCAGAGGGCCCCAGGACAGCCCAAGAGGGCCCCAAGACGGCCCAAGAGGCGCCCAAGATGGCCCAAGAGGGCCCCAAGACGGGCCCAAGAGGGGGCCCAGAGGGGGACCACGAACCGCAAGCTCGAGCCTTCCGCCCCAAGAGGCCGCCAGGAGGCCCCCAGGAGGCCCCTCAAGAGGCCACAGGAGACCCCAGACGTCCAAGGACGCCCCCAAGAGGCCCCAAGAAGCCTCCAACATGCGTCCCAAGAGGGCCCCTAGACGCAAAAATTGGCCCATTCCCTTCGTAAAACGTACATTTTCAACAAAGTTGTCTTTTGGGCTTTCCGACGTTACAGGACGGCCCAAGAGGCGCCCAAGACCGCCCCAAGACGGCCCAAGAAGCTTCCAAGAGGGCCCCAGGACAGCCCAAGAGGGCCCCAAGACGGCCCAAGAGGCGCCCAAGATGGCCCAAGAGGGCCCCAAGACGGGCCCAAGAGGGGGCCCAGAGGGGGACCACGAACCGCAAGCTCGAGCCTTCCGCCCCAAGAGGCCGCCAGGAGGCCCCCAGGAGGCCCCTCAAGAGGCCCCAGGAGACCCCAGACGTCCAAGGACGCCCCCAAGACGCCCCAAGAAGCCTCCAACATGCGTCCCAAGAGGGCCCCTAGACGCAAAAATTGGCCCATTCCTTTCGTAAAACGTACATTTTCAACAAAGTCGCCTTTTGGGCTTTCCGACGTTACAGGACGGCCCAAGAGGCGCCCAAGACCGCCCCAAGACGGCCCAAAAAACTTCCAAGAGGGCCCCAGGACAGCCCAAGAGGGCCCCAAGACGGCCCAAGAGGCGCCCAAGATGGCCCAAGAGGGCCCCAAGACGGGCCCAAGAGGGGGCCCAGAGGGGGACCACGAACCGCATGCTCGAGCCTTCCGCCCCAAGAGGCCGCCAGGAGGCCCCAAGGAGGCCCCTCAAGAGGCCCCAGGAGACCCCAGACGTCCAAGGACGCCCCCAAGACGCTTCGCGTCACCAATTTCTTCTCGCAACGATTCCTGGGTCTGTGACTCGACAGAACCTAAGCGCGCGCGAAGCGCGCGCGTGGTTCTAGTACTAGTACTATGTGTGCGTCGCCCCCCCTGGGGCGACGCGTGCACCGAGAAATCTTATAGTCTATGCGTCGTGGCGGGCGCTTTCTGGCCACACCGCTGGGGAAACGATACACTATAAGATGGATATACAATATCTTCGGGTCGGACGCACGCCTCGAAGGAGAGTATACAGTACAAGTATGTATCTGTGCGTCCGATTTGAATATGCTACAATATTATTCAGGGGCAAATGAACTCTGTAGCCGATCTCCTACTGGAGAGGTCAGTCGCCCTTGCCTGGGGCCACCCCTGAGTGTAGCCTGCAGTCGAGGCTGATCAGCAGGTCGACCCTACCAAGCCAGGGGCTCCCTTGTGTCCTGTGTGTTCGCGACCCATGCCTTCCACATTCCTGTGGCAAAGTGGCCCTCGGCAGGGTCCGGTGTCCTTTCGCTGGCTTCCCGGTTCGCCGCCCCGGCGCGCGCATCCTGCAGCGTTCTCGGTTGTCCTCCGCGGCCGCTCCGCCTCTCCGCGCGACCCCTCCTGCGGCCGGACACTTGGCTTGCCGAGCGCCTCCGGCAGCTCGAGCGCCCATGCGGAGCGCCTCTGCCGGACAGACCTTCTCGCGTACCCTCTACATGCCCTCGGGCCCTCGGAAGGGCCCCAGGAGTCCGGACCGCGAGGTTGTGAATGTGGCTATGTTTCCCGTCCACGAAAGGCGCCAGGCCCCGGGCCCAACCAGCAAAGTTGTGGAGGAGGAGGAGGAGGAGGAGGAGGAGGAGGAGGAGGAGGAGGAGGAAGGGAGGAGGAGGAGGAGGAGGAAGAGGAGGAGGGAGGAGAGGAGGAGAGGAGGAGGAGGAGGGGAGGAGAGGGAGGAGGAGGAGGAGGAGGCAGGAGGGGGAGGGGGAGGAGGAGGAGGAGAGGAGAGGAGGAGTGAGTAGAGGAGGAGGAGTAGGAGGAGGGGGAGGAGGAGGAGGAGGAGGCGGAGGAGGAGAGGAGGAGGAGGAGGAGGAGACTGAGGAGGAGAGGAGGAGGAGAGGAGGAGGGGAGGAGAGGAGAGGAGGAGGAGAGGAGGGAGAGGAGGGCGGAGGAGGAGGAGGAGAGGAGGAGGGGAGGAGGGAGGAGGAGGAGGAGGAGGAGGGAGGAGGAGGAGGAGGAGGAGGAGGGAGGAGGAGGAGGAGTAGGAGGAAGGAAGGAGAGGAGGAGGAGAGGAGGAGGGAGGAAGGGAGGAGAGGGAGGGAGGAGGGAGGAGGACGACGAAGAAGGAAGAGAGAAGAAGGGGACCCACGCCTCCGACAAGTTCATGCATTCCAGTCCTTGGGCCCCAGAGGCGCCCGCGCGCCCAGCCCCCAGGAGCTCGAGCTCCGGCGCGTGCGCGGCGAGGTGCAGGAGCCGCCAACTCTCGGCGGGCCCTCGGCGGCCCTCGGCGCCCTCTGAGGAGGAGGAGGAGGAGGAGGAGGAGGAGGAGGCGGAGGAGGAGGAGGCGGAGGAGGAGGAGGAGGCGGAGGCGGAGGCGGAGGCGAAGGCGGAGGCGGAGGCGGAGAACGAGGAGGAGAACGAGGAGGAGAACGAGGAGGAGGAGGAGGAGGAGGAGGAGGAAAAAGACAGTGAAGAGGCGAGGAGGCAAGTGAGGAAGGAAGGAAGGAAGGGGAGGAGGACGGGGGAGGACGTGCAGGATAAAGGAGGGAGGTAATGGAGCGACGAGCGAGGGGGCTGAGGGAGGAGGGAGGAGGAGGAGGAGGAGGAGGAAGAGGAGAAGGAGGAGTAGTGAGGAGGAGGAGGAGGAAAAAGGAGGAGAGGAGAAGGATGAGGGAGGTGAGGAGGAGGGGGGGGAGGGTATAGAGAAGGAGCGGGGGTTCTAGGAGCGGAGAGGATAGCTTAGAGGAGTAGGAGGCGTAGGCGGAGGAGGAGGAGGAGGATGAAGAGGAGGAGGAGGAGGAGGATGAGGAGGAGGTGGAGGGGAGGCGGAGGAGTAGTGGGGAGGAGGGATAGAGGAAGGAAACAGGGGGTTCTAGGAGCGGACAGAGGATCAGCTTGAGGAGTAGAGGAGTAGGAGGAGGAGGAGAGGAGGAGGAGGAGGAGGAGGGGGAGGAGGAGGAATGACGAAGGGAGAAGGGAAGACAGAGGACAGAGGACTCGAGGAGGGAGGGCAAAAGAGGGAGGCGGGCGGAGGGCCGAGAAGGGAGCTGGGAGGAGCGAGGGGGGTGAAAGTGGATGAGGGATGGGAGGAGGAAGGAGGGAGCGGGGAGGAGCGAGGAAGAGCGAGGATGAGGAGGAGGAAGAGGAGGTGGCGGATGATTTGTCTTCAGAGATTGTATGTTCACCAGTGTGAGTTCCGAAGGGATTGACCGCGACTTGTGCATGGGTCTGCCCCCACCTACGGCCAGGAACTTTCGGTCAGCGTGTCGCGCAGCCGGTTCTGGCCAACCACGCTTCGGCGCGATACGCTAACCATTTCTCCATTCCCACGCGTCAACCTCCCGAGCTTTTCCCGGCCTCCCGCCCCGTGGGACTGAGCGACATGGCATTGGCTTGCAGGTCATACGTAGCGTGCCGCCGGGGCCGCCGCGATGCGCCAAACAAAAAAAAAGGAAGCTTTGCGTAACCTTCCAGCCCATCCAGAAACGATGCCTAAGCGAAGCAGTCATACCGCAAGAGGGGGAGGATGGAGCAGGAACCAGAAGAGGAGGAGGAGGAGGAGGAGGAGGAGGAGGGAGAGGGGGATAAGCTAGGCGCGCTAGCGCCACATCTGACGTCCTACCCCTCCCTCCAATATCTTACCATGGCGTAGATATACGATCTATTCGCACAGTCGGATGTCGAGCAGGGCAATGATCCCAAGAGGGTACGCGATGGATGGAAAAGCATGGCGCAGCAGAGCACGGCAGAGCATAGCGTGTCATAGCATGGCATGGCATTGCGTAGGGAAGCATTGCATCACGAAGCATAGCAACGCAAAGCATAGCATCGCACAGCGGTGCACAACTCATTATCACATTGCATGCCGTGACATGGCACTGGATGACTTGGAGGGTAAGAACCGGGCCTGTCCGGAATGCCGGCTCCATGTCGTCCGCAATCGTGCTTGCTCGATGTGGGCGCTTTCGAATGCCAAGTGCCGTCCAGAGGCGCGGGAACGAGGCCAGCGCTGCAGCGGGAGCACGATTCTGAACGACCGAAGCGCAGACATGAGGGTGGCGGTGCAGCGGGAGTACCGTTTTGGAAGAACTAAAGACGACCAGATTGAGAAAACACACAGGTCAAAACCAATCTGATGGAATCCTGTGTGTAAAGGACAATACGCGGGGAGGACGGGACACTCTCCAGATAGAGTCAGGGGAGAGAGGAGAGTGGTATTCATGTTGTGTCATTGTGGAGGGAGGAGGGACGAGGGAGGAAAGAGGAGCAGGAGGAAGAGGAAAAGGAGGAGGAGGAGGAAGAGGAGCGGGGCGAACAGAACGGCCAGAGGCCCCTTGGATGATGCTTCTCGGAGTTTCTTTGGATGTCTTTAGTGAGCTTCTTGTAGGCCTGTTGGGGCATCTTGGGGGCCTCTTGACGGCCATGGCGTAGATCTCCTCTCTTCGCACAGTCGGATGTCGAGCAGGGCAGTGATCGCGAGAGGGTGCGCGATGCATCGTAGAGCACGGCATAGCAGGGCGTAGAGGAACACGGCAGAGCGTAGCATGCCGTAGCATTGCGTGGCGTTGCGTATTGAAGAATTGCATCACAAAGCGTTGCAACCCAAACAATGGCATCGCACAACGGCACAGAGCATAACATTGCACAGCATATCATGGCATTGCACTGGGTTCCCTGGAGGGTGAGTGTATCGTCTTCGAGAGGTCTGGGCCGGTCTGGAGTCGTGGCTCCATGTCTAGCTTCTTGGGCTCCCCGAAACGCTCCACACAAGGCAGGGCTGATGGAGAGCACCCGCTGGCTATGCTTTCAACATCGCCTTCTCAAAGCAGAAACGCGGCTCCCGCTTGATTCTTCCCGAAAACGACGGCGTCCCAAGGGGGGGGGGGGCTACTGCGGCCCAGAAAACCAATGAATCGACACCGAATGCGGAATTAATTTCGATGGTTTTTCGGGGGGCATTTTCTAGATTTTGGGACCGCACAGCGGAACACCATATAGCATTGCATTGCATGCCGTGGCATGGCACTGCACTGGAAATGATGACGTCAGCGCTGCAGCGGGAGCACGACTCGGAACGAGCGAAAGCGCAGAATGAGCCAGCGCTGCAGCGGGAGCACGATTCGGAACGAGCGGAATCGTGGAAATGAGGCCAGCGCTGCAGCGGGAGCACGATTCGGAACGAGCGGAAGCCCGAAAATGAGGCCAGCGCTTCAGCGGGAGCAGCATTGTGAAACTCATCAAGCCAAAACCCAAGTCGCTGGGAGTCATGTGTGGGAAAGATGCAGTGCTCGGAGGGGGGCCGGACATTTCCTGGACGCCATCGGGGGAGAGAGGAGAGTAGTCTTCATATTGTGTGCTTGTGGAGGGGTGAAGCTACCCTCCTAGATAACAGGCCGTCTAGCTCACTCCGACCCGCCGTCCCAACACTTTAAATACCCCCATTATCTCGGCTGTAGAAGAGACTGGTCCTAAAACCTTTCGGCGCGCGCGGCGACATGGGATTAATTTCCCATTATTGTCGGGCGGGCTGGATAATGTTGCTTCTTTTTCTCAGTGAATGATGTCCCCTGGGCGACCCTGTACGACAGAGGATTGTTGAGCACGTTTGAAGGAGGATTGCGATACATATATATATATATATATATATATATATATATATACATATACATATTTCTGGGACAAAAAAAGCTTTCAGTAGCACTTGGGCCTCAGAATGTTAAGCGGTCGTCTTTGGATGGGCAGCAAATGGGAACCAGCACATATACCATGTGCGCACCGTTGGGGCGAGGTGCGCCACGTTTGCCAGGCGCGTCAGGTGCGCCAGGCACCCCTGGGGCCCAAGCGCGCCAGGCAGGCCTGTCGCGCCAGATGCGCCACGTGCTCCAAATGCGCCACGCCTGTCGCATGGTCCAGCCGCGCCAGGTGCGCCACGTCTGGGGCACGCGCAAACTGCGCCAGATGCGCCCGCGCGCGTAACAGCACACATCATGAAGCATGCCGACCCCCACCGTTTTGGCCGGAAGCCACGCGCGCCAGGTGCGCCAGGCACCCCTGTGGCCTAAGTATGCCAGGCGCGCCTGTTGCGCCAAATGCGCCTGGTGATCCACGTGCGCCACATGTGCCGCACCCTCCAGACGCACCACGGTGCGCCGCGGTGCGCCACGTCTGGGGCACACGCAGAGTGTGCCACGGTGCGCCTGCGCACGCGGCGGTGCACGTCAAGAAACGTGTCGGCCCCCGCCGCCCGTGTCGAAAACGAGTGCGCAATCGTGGCGGGGTGACCATCATACAGTGGGGGCGCGCAGCAAGAAACCATGTGCTGTTCTTCAGGGTACCCTGGGTTTCTTCGCTCCGCGCGCTGCGCGGTGACTTCCCGCGGCCGTCAAATAAGCTGCTGCGTTCAGGGTGCCCCAGGGTTCCCCTCAGGTGCACCTCGCGCACGTGGTACACGTCGGGAAACGTATCGGCCCCCATCATCCTTGTCGAAACGATGATACCAAAGAGCTCTCAAGTTGTGATTGCGCCAGTTTCCCGCCTGGCTCTAGGACGTGCCTTGCGACTTCTAGATTCGAGCCTCGGCGGCTGCGGTTCGCAACACGTTCACGCAACGATGCATTCATGCATACTTGCACACCTGCAGTGACTCATGCAAATCATGTGCAACCACAAGCTGCAGTGGCAGCGATGCTCACCCTTGTCGAAAACGGGTGCGCAATCGCGGCGGAGTGGCCATCACGGTGTCTGGTGGGGCTGCACACAGCAGATGATATGCCAGCACCCCCACCGTCCATGTCAAACAATTATTCACTGCGTGGAGCTCCCCACATGCGCATCTCATGTTCTATGGAATGCCATAGTAAACGTTTTTGTTATGCCTGGTTATAAGAGCGCGTCCACGTGGTCGACAGGTCCGACGACGACGGTTAAACACCGATGTGCGTGAGTATGAGTGAACGTGGGATTTGAATCCGACTGAATATGCGGCCATCCTCTTCGTTCCTCCTCCTCATAGGTCGTAGCGGTGACGTGGGAGGTTTGGGTGACTTGGGAGACTCGGGGAACGTGGGAGACTTGGGAGACGTGGTAGACTTGGGGGCCTTAGAAGTCTTGGAAATTTTGGGAGACTTGGGAGACATGGGGCACTCGGGAGACTCGGGAGACTTGGGAGGCTTGCGAACCTTGGGAGACGTGGGAGACTTGGGCGACATGGGGGACTTGGGAGAGTTGGTCGCCTCGGGAGATTTGACAGACTTAGGAGACTTGGTATTCCTGCTGGGAGACATGGAAGACGTGGGAGACTTGCGGGACTTGCGGGATTTTAGAGATTTGGGGGGGCATGGAAGACATGGGACATTTGGGAGACTTGGGAAGCTTGGGAAGCTTGGGAGGCTTGGGCGACTGAGGAGACCTGACAGACTTGGAAGACTTGTGAGACTTTCAGCGCCCCGCCTGAGACATCCTCACAATCTGCTCTCCAAGCGAAGGATGTTGGGGCAGAACACCGGCAAACCGCTTGAGACATACCCACAAGACGTCCGCGAACGGGACCGTGTCATACCCCTCGGCGGCTCCCCTTCGGGGTGTTGAAACCAGCGCCCCGCCTGAGACATCCTCACAATCTGCTCTCCAAGCGAAGGGTGTTTGGGGCAGAAGACAAGCAAACGGCTTGAGACATCCCCACAAGACGGCCGCGAACGGGACCGTGTCATACCCTTTGGCGGCTCCCCTTTAGGGGTGCTGAAACCAGCGCCCCGCTTGAGACATCCTCACAACCCGCTCTCCAGGCGATTGATGTTGGGGCAGAAAACAAGTAAACCGCTTGAAACATCCCCACAAAGCGGCCGCGAACGGGACCGTGTCATACCCTTCGGCGGCTCCCCTTTAGGGGTGTTGAAACCAGCGCCCCGCCTGAGACATCCTCACAACCTGCTCTCCAAGCGAAGGATGTTGGGAAAGAATTAGCCTGGCGAAGGACCCAACCATATGCAGTTGAGAGTACCGCAATTGTGAATATCTTCTTCGGTGGCGCTCCCTATGGGGCCACGAGCCGTATGAGGGGTGTGCCGAAATGCGTGGCAGTGTACACAACACGAACGAAGACGATAGGTCCGAATATGAAAGCTTGAGCGCGTGCGAGTCGGATCGCGAGCGAGTCTGATTATGAATGAATCTGCGCGCGATTGATTCTATTCGCATGAATGCGTGCATGGATACGCCCAGTGTAAATGTATGTATACGACTGTGAACAGTTTGGGTCTGCGTGACTCTCGGTACTCGTGACTCTGAGCGTCGCCTCTGCAGGGGGCTTCCCTGGGAACCCCGACGGCAGCGCCCGCGCGCCGCGACGCCCATGTCGGCACGCCACACACCTGGTGTGCGGGACGCATGCGGACGGCAGCACTGGGGCCTTCGGTGGAGCTCCCTGTGGGGCCACGAAACGTGTGACGGAGTGTGCCGAAATGCGTGTGCGGGACGCATGCGGACGGCAGCGCTGGGGCCTTCGGTGGAGCTCCCTGTGGGGCCACGAAACGTGTGAGGGGTGTGCCGAAATGTGTGTGCGGGACGCATGCGGACGGCAGCACTGGGGCCTTCGGTGGAGCTCCCTATGGGGCCACGAAACGTGTGAGGGGTGTGCCGAAATGGGTGTGCGGGACGCATGCGGACGGCAGCACTGGGGCCTTTCGGTGGAGCTCCCTGTGGGGCCACGAAACGTGTGAGGGGTGTGCCGAAATGGGTGTGCGGGACGCATGCGGACGGCAGCCATTGGGCCTTCGGTGGAGCTCCCTTTGGGGCCACGAAACGTGTGAGGGGTGTGCCGAAATGGGTGTGCGGGACGCATGCGGACGGCAGCACTGGGGCCCTCGGTGGAGCTCCCTGTGGGGCCACGAAACGTGTGAGGGGTGTGCCGAAATGGGTGTGCGGGACGCATGCGGACGGCAGCCATGGGGCCTTCGGTGGAGCTCACTATGGGGCCACGAAACGTGTGAGGGGTGTGCCGAAATGGGTGTAGGGGACGCATGCGGGCGGCAGCCCTCGGGCCTTCGGTGGAGCTCCCTATGGGGCCACGAAACGTGTGAGGGGTGTGCCGAAGTGGGTGTGCGCGACGCATGCGGGCGGCAGCACTGGGGCCTCCGTGGGGCTCCCTATGGGGCCACGAAACGTGGTGAGAGGTGTGTCCCGAAATTGGGTCTTGGGCGGGACCGCACGCGGGGCGGCAGCACTGGGGCCTTCGGTGGGGCTCCTATGGTGGCCACGACCGTGTGGGGGTGTGCCGAATTGGAATGTGGCGGGACGCATGCGGGCGGCAACACTGGGGCCTTACGTCTGGGGCTCCCTATGGGGCCCCGAAACGTGTGGGGTGTGCCGAATTGGGTGTGCGGGACGCAATGCGGGCGGCAGCACTGGTCCTTCGGTGGCGGTCCTCCCTATGGGGCCACGAAACGTGTGAGGGGTGTGCCGAATTTGGTGTGCGGGACGCATGCGGGCGGCAGCACTGGGGCCTTCGGTGGGGCTCCCTATAGGGCCACGAAACGTGTGAGGGGTGGCCGAATTGGGTGTGCGGGACGCATGCGGGCGGCAGCACTGGGGCCTTCGGTGGGGCTCCCTATGGGGCCACGAAACGTGTGAGGGGTGTGCCGAAGTGGGTGATGACGATGACGATGTGCGGGACGCATGCGGACGGCAGCCATGGGGCCTTCGGTGGAGCTCCCTATGGGGCCACGAAACGTGTGAGGGGTGTGCCGAAGTGGGTGATGACGATGACGATGACGACGATGACAATGACGATGATGATGATGATGATGATGATGATGCTGATGCTGATGATGAGGATGATGATGATGATGATGATGATGAGGATGAGGATGAGGATGAGGATGAGGATGATGATGACGATGATGATGATGGGAGGGGGAGGAAGCGGAGGAGGAGGAAGGAGGAAGGAAGGAGACGCGGGGCACCGTCTCTTCAAAACGAGGACCCAACACCACAGGATGGTTGGGAAAACAGACAAACCGCTTGAGACATCCCCACAAGACGGCCGCGAACGGGACCGTGAAAACAACCTTGGCGGCTCCCCTTAGAGATGCTGAAACCAGCGCCCCGCCTGAGACATCCTCACAATCTGTTCGGATAGCCAAGGATGTTGGGACAGACAACAAGCAAACCGTTCGAGACATCTCCACAAAACGGCCGCGAACGGGACCGTGAAAACACCCCTGGCGGCTCCCCTAAGGGGGGCTGAAGCCATCGCCCCGCTTGAGACATCCTCACAATCCGCTATCCAAGCGATTGATGTTGGGCAGAAAACAAGTAAACCGCTTGAAACATCCCCACAAAACGGCCGCGAACGGGACCGTTCCATACCCTTCGGCGGCTCCCTTTTAGGGGTGTTGAAACCAGCGCCCCGCCTGAGACATCCTCGCAATCTGCTCTCCAAGCGAAGGATGCTGGGAAAGAAAACAGGCAAACCGCTTGAGACATCCCCACAAAACGGCCGCGAACGGGACCGTGAAAACAACATTGGCGGCTCCCCTTAGAGATGCTGAAACCAGCGCCCCGCCTGAGACATCCTCACAACCTGGTCGGATAGCCAAGGATGGTGGGACAGAAAACAAGCAAACCGCTTGAGACATCCCCACAAGACGGCCGCGAACGGGACCGTGAAAACACCCCTGGCGGCTCCCCTAAGGGGGGCTGAAGCCAGCGCCCCGCTTGAGACATCCTCACAATCTGCTGTGTGTGTGGGATAAATCCGACAATGAAAAGGTCTGAGTACGAGCAGGTCTGAGTATGAGTAAGTCTGAAAACAAGTCTGAGTATTAGTTAGTCTGGGCATGGGTGAGTCTCAGCATGAGTAACTCTGAGTAGGAGTAGGTATGAGTATGAGTACGTCTGTGTATGAGTAAATTTGTGCCTGAGTAAGTCTGGGTGTGAGTAAATCTGTGTGTGTGTGAGTAAGTCTGGGTATGAGGAGGAGGAGGAGGAGAAGGAGAAGATGGAGAAGAAGGAGTAGGAGGCGTCCAAGTCATAATAAGAACACCGTTTTAGGACATGGGGAAGACCATGCACAGTGGTCGTGGGGTGCCCGCGCATGATCCAGATTGCGCGTCGAAGTGCATGTTGTATATTGGTGTTGATAAGGATGCTAGCCCTGCGCGGAGCAGGACGTATGCGGGCACCCACACCGCCCCTGCCAAAGAACAAGACAAAGTGCTCGCGGCCTCCCCATCATGACCCAAGATGCTGCCCCTAAGTGAACTTCATATTGTTTTTGTTGACAGGGATGGTGGGGGGGGTCCTCATTGGTCCTGGTTGGCTGCTGGTCGCCTGGGAGGGGTGTTCACTAAGAGGGAACGGTGAGAAATCCTTCCCCGAAAGGGAAGAAAGGGGGTTGGAAGAGGAAACGTTCTAAACCACTCGCGCCCTAAAGGGCGAGTGGGGTTCATGGCCGTAGCCTGGCGGTCCGCATGCCGCCATGACCCCCTTGTTGGGGAGCTCCCCCGTAAGCAGACTCTCACCTTACTGCGATGTTGCTCCCAGCCCTCTTGCGTTGGGTTCGCATTTTTGGATAGAGCACCGAGGTCGCACACTTCTCCTCCTCCTCCCTCCTATGTCACCTCTGGCCTCTCACCTCCTCCTCTCTTGTTCTATCTGCCAGCCTGCCTCTTACCGCGCCACGTTACGTGACCTTGCCATCCTTGGGGGGCTGCGGCCTGCGAAACTGTCGCCACTTTCGACGGCTGCTGGAGTGGCCAGCGTGGTGGGCACCAAGCGCAGATCCAGACTTGACTTCGCAATCCCTGAGGGGCTGCGAGCTCCGAAACTGTCGCCACGTTTGAGGGCTGCGGGGGGGACCAGAACTAGTTGGTGCCAGGCGCAGATTCAGATTAGACTTCGCCATCCTTGGGGGCGGCGAACTGCGAAGCTGCCGGCACTTTCTACGGCTGTTGGGTGGGCCAGTGTAGTGGGTGACATGCGCAGATTCAGACTCGACCTCGCCATCCCTAGGGGGTCTTCGAACAGCGAACTTGTCGCCACTTTCGAGGGGTGCTGGGGAGGCCAGCATAGTGGGTGCCAGGCGCAGATTCAGATTTGACCTCACCAGGGATGGGGGCTGCGAACAGCGAAATTGCCGCCTTGTTCGAGGGGTGCTGGGGGGGGGCAGCATAGTGGGTGCCATGCGCAGATTCAGACTAGAGGTCGCCATCCCTGGGCGGCTGCGAATTGCGAAACCGCCGCCACGTTCCAGGGTTGCGGGGAGTGGGGGGCGGAGCAGCATGCAAGGGTGCCAGGCGCAGATACAGATTTGACCTCACCGTCCCTGGGTGCTGCGAGCTGCGAAGCCGCCGCTGCTTTCGAGGGCTGCTGGGGGACAGCATAGTGGTCACCAGGCACAGATTCAGACTAGACCTCGCCAGCCCTGGGGGGCTGCGAACAGCGAAATTGTCGCCTGATTTCGAGGGGTGCTGGGGGGGCAGCATAGTGGGTGCCAGGCGTAGACTCTGGTTAGACCTCGCCATCCCTGGGTGGCTGCGAAGTGCGAGCATGTCATGTCGCCAGGTTCGAGGGCTGTTGAAAGGGGGGAGCATGGTGGGTGCCAGGCGCAGATCCAGATCAGACCTCACCATCCCTGGGTGGCTGCGAACTGCGAAACCGTCATCACTTTCGAGGGCTGTTGGGGGTGCCAGCATAGAGGGTACCAGGCGCGCGTAGTGGGTACCAGGCGCAGATTGAGATTGGACGAGGAGGAGGAGGAGGAGGAGGAGGAGACGGAAGAGGAGGAGGAGGAGGAGGAGGAGGAGGAGGAGGAGGAGGACACCTGTGCATAACGAAGCACACCGCACGTTTGTTGAAGAGACCTGGGTGGGCGCCCTTCACGCACGCGTCCTCGGGCCACCTTTTCCCTTGCGCGTTCCCCCTCCACATTGCTCGGTGCCATGCATCTAGGTCTCGTCAGGGGAAATCTGACAGGATTAACCGGCGTTCCAAGGCTACATTTGCATCCTTGCCCCTTCGGCCAGCCTCGTTCGAAAAAACGACAGCATGGCCTTCCGAGGCCCTGCTACCCGTACCGCGCATCCTTCTTCTACGGGCTGATTGCAGCATACCACGCTTCCCCTGGCCGTCTGTCGAGCGAGGTGGTGGCCGCGGCACACCTCGAGGGGTGCTGGGCGCCAGCATTCCAGGTCAGCCGATGACCCTCCTCCAAAAGGCGCCTCGCTCCTCCTGCACCAGGGAGAGGCGCGTTTCATCGACGGGGAACTCGACGAACCAGGGGGGAGGAGGAGCTGAAGGAGGAGGAGGAGGAGGACGAGAAGAAGGAGGAGGAAGAGGAAGAGGAAGAGGAATGGAGTGGAGTGGAGTGGAGTGGAGCGGAGTGGAGTGGAGTGGAGTGGAGTGAACCCCGTCGCGATGCGAGTAACATGATCACCTCTACACACTAAATGTGCCTGCTGTCCCCCCCCGCCTGCCGCGAAAAAACGGAGAATCTCCGAGACGAAGGAAAACGTGGGGCGTTCATGATCACAGGTCCCTCTTCACACCACGGAGCTCCTCTGAGACGACGTAAAACACATGGGTTTTGTTTTACAGTTTTTTTTCAGGTCCCTCTGCACATCACGGAAAATTGTGCGGTAAAGCGCAACATGCACTTATAGAACACACACACACACCTGCTACGACCAAGAGCTTTACTGTGTTGAGTGCTGCCCGACCGGAGTATACGAGTAATATCTCCTGACGCCGCTGGAAACCAGCGGCTGGCCGAACGGTTGAACAGGATCCACCTGAGCTTTATTGCCGAGCCACTATCCACCCACCAAAGGCGTTCAGTACATTCACAACAGCCGCCCGCGCCAGGCCACGCGGGGAATGAAATCCGACTACTAACGCAATGACCAGTGTGAGTTGTGTGCCACCACGGCGACCGCCCTCAGAAGTAGCGACATCAGCCCTTGAAGCACAGCGATGCGAGCCAGACAATGAAACCATCAACATTTGAGATACACGGCGGCGAAGGACGCAGATTGGTGACAAAGTCGTAATTGTATTAAAGAAAGCACCAATCCCAAAGAACCCATATAATTAAATTTGCGCAGGCCAGGCTTGGCCAATTCCCGAAAGTGTGGTCTTGCGCTGGCCAGGCTCAGCCAATAACCAGGTACTTGCAGCTAGAGTCTTCAACAAAAAAACATAATCAGCACGTGTGGGACAAGGTACAACAGATTCAGCAACCAGCCGAACACCCGCATGTGGGCCACGATGAATTAATTCCCTCGGTCTTAGCCAACCTGGCGAATACAGTAAGCCAGCGAGAACGATGGACGTTGCACGGCTTCCCCAGGGTGCCACCGGCACGTCACGATGAGACGCCGGGGGCAGCTACATGCCGAGTTGGAGCCAAAAGAGATGTCTAGACCCCGCCCGGCGCTGCTTGTGCTTGACCTTTAAGCCAAGAGAGGGAGGAGGAGGAGGAGGAGGAGGAGGAGGAGGAGGAGGCGGAGGGAGGAGGAGGAGGAGGAGGCGAGGAGCGGCAGGGGCGGAAAAAACAAACGCGTGTAGACGGGTGCCGGCCGAAATGTCGGTCGATTGAACTCACAAATCGGATGCCCTGGTCGGCGCATTGGGGGAACGCCCTGGTTTCAGCCAGATCTGGGGCCCGCAGGGGGCGTCAAATCTCCGTGTTCCCTAGCCTCGCTCCTGCGAACAGCGCCGACGTCGATAATTTCGAGAGAGCGAGAGAGAGAGAGAGAGAGAGAGAGAGCGAGAGAGAGAGGGAGAGAGACAGAGAGAGAGAGAGAAAGAACAAAAGAGAACAAACAGACACAACTACCACAACAACAAAAACACATCAAGCAGACACCAAAACAATAGAACAGCAAAGAGATAGAGAGAGGGAGAGAGAGACAGTGCGTGCCAAGGGGAGGCAGGGAGACAGACGAGGACGGCCAGAGGCAGAGGGGCAGGAGGGGGACCGCCTGCGGCTGCAGCCGCCGTGCGGCCAGACAGCCGGCCCGCAGGAGATGCACGCGCGAGTGGCCGCGCTCCACTGCGAGCTGGAGCGCGCGACCGCCGCAGGCCGCCCCGCCCTCCCCCGCCGACCACGGGGGCAGACGCGGGCCGCCCGGGCCCCGCACCACGGGGAGCGGGCGGCCCGGGGATCCGCGGCGCCCCGAGGGGGGAAGGCGCCCCCCCGGAGGGCGTCGGGGCTCCTCGGAAGCCCTCCGTGGCCCCGTGGGAAGGCCTCCGTGGCCCTTGGAGCGGGGGGGGGGCTCGGAGAGCTCCATCCAAGGGCCAGAGACCTGCTGAGCCCTCTGGGAGGGCCCGCCTCATCCTCCTCCTTTTTTTCTCCTCCTCCTCCTCCTCCTGTCCCTCCTCCCTCCTCCTCCGCTCCACCTCCTCCTCCTCCTCCTCCTCCTCCTCCTCTCCTCCTCCTCCTCCTCCTCCCGCCTCCTTTCCCTCCTCTTTTCCTCCTCCCCCGCCTTCTGCTCCTCCCTCCTGCTCCTCCTTCTCCTCCTCCTCCTCCTCCGCTCTCCCCTCTCCTCCCTCCTCCTCCTCATCCTCCTCCTCCCCTCCTCCCTCCTCCTTCTCCTCCTCCTTTCTCCTCTCCTCCTCCTCCTTCTCCTTCTCCTCCTCATCATCCGCCTCCTCCTCCTCCTCCTCCTCCTCCTCCTCCTCCTTTCCCTCCTCGTTCTCCTCCTCATTCCCCACCTCCTCCTCATCCTTTCTCCTTTCTCCTTCCTCCTCCTCCTCATTCTCCTCCTCCTTCTCCTCCTCATTCTCGGCCTCCCCCGCCACGCGCCTGGGAAGGGTTGGGCTGGGAGACCTGTGGGGAGATGGCGATGATTCGGGCGATGATGGTACGCGCTGGTCGTTGGAAGTAGGGTGGGAAGCTGGTACGCACCATCTCGTTCCACAACGCGGCGCCGCACGTGCTTGCGAGCACGCGCCTACCGTGATCGTCTCCGGCACCACCGTGGACTACGAGTGGAGTGGGCGACTTGGTCCGAGCTCCACAACCACTCCTCGATCAGGGACCCGAGGAAGAAGTCGGACGACCTGCTCTCGCGGGCCACGCGGGGGCCCCACGGAGGCGCGAAGGGCCCTTTCCAAGGGGCGGCGGCCCCCGTCGGAAATACGGCACACGAGTGACGTCTCGCCCGCATCCGCAGTCGACCCTACTGCGGCGAGTAACCATGATTCACCGAGCGC
The DNA here is from genome assembly GCA_963575745.1 of Prorocentrum cordatum. Taxonomy (NCBI): domain Eukaryota; class Dinophyceae; order Prorocentrales; family Prorocentraceae; genus Prorocentrum; species Prorocentrum cordatum. The sequence goes on along the minus strand of CAUYUJ010022637.1, from coordinate 587,868 downwards.
GTTCCACTACTCGCAAGGTGCCTACTCGCAAACCTTCGGAAACAAAAACACATGCCTGCCTCGATGGAATTCATCGCAGGTCCCCCGCGGCGGATCCAGGCCATCTGCGAGTAGTCACTTTGCGAGTAGTCGCTCGTCTGGTGATCGCATTCGCTCCTCCGTCTCCTGCCAGGCAGGTTCACCAGCAGTCGGCACGACTGCACGAAGCTGAGCACCCCGGGACGCGCGAGAGCCTGGTGGCGACGGGCAGCCTCCACGTCACCTGCCTCGCCTGTGCGAGCTTCGCCGGAGCCCGCGCCTCGTCAGGTTCAACTGGGGGGAGCGGCCCTCGGGAAGGGAGGTACGGTGGGGGCGTTCGTGAAGGAATGTGCCCGGGGGGCTTCAGACCCTGGAGGGTTCTTTATCCAATGAGGGCGGCGGTGATATGCATGGCCGATCCACGATTGAAGTTCCGCTGGCTTCCAGACCCTGGATTCCTCATCCAATGGTTTCTTATCCAATGCCCTCACCGTATGCCTGGCTCGTGCTTGGCAGCGCTGGCCAATCGTCCTTGCCTTCACCTTGACCTTTCGCGTGGGGGTCAGGTTTGCCCGTGCCTTTCACATCGGCGTTCGTTCCTCGACCACGAAGCTCTTGCAGACTGAGTGCCCCATTGGAAGACAACCGTCTACGGATCCAGAAGCGTGCTAAATCACCATTCCTGGAAATTCTGCGCCACGAATCAACGTGACTGCTGCGTCCTGGCAATCTTAAACCGTGCCAGAACACTGGCCCTGGGATTTCAAGACCTCGGGTCAACGTGACTGCAGCGTCCAGACAACTTTAAATCGTGCCAGAACGCCGTTTCTGGAATTTCAACCGTACAAGCCTCAGTACTGTTGCAAAATGCTGAAACGAATGTGCGCGGTGATGAGACGAGAGCCACGTTCCGAAAAGTAGTTCACCGCCCTCCATTTTTGAAATTGTTGCAACGGCCCTAAGGCGAGAGCCACATTTTGAAAGCGGGCCGCCCTATATACTCGAATGTGCTGCAAATCTCCAGCTTCAGGATCGCCAGTGGTGAGGAAGCTTCTGGCGAAACGGTGGGCCCGCCCCGCCGAAACGTCTGGGGGCGCGGCAGGGAGGAGTTCTTTGCAAGGCAAAGAGATGGGGGAGGCAGGATGGGGACCCAGACATCTGGCCGCTCCAATGTTTTTGATGCGTGTGTCCCAGAGGTCTGGGCCACTTCCCCGGGGCCCGTTTTTTGTTCTGAGCCTTTTTTGACGCTCCCGAGGCCTTGGGAGGGCCACCATAGGCGGAAAACTGCCAACATCCCGTTGCTTCCATTTTTTTAGAGCGTCGGATCTCTTAGGAAAAAATGAAGGAGGCAGGAGGAGGAGGAGGAGGAGGAGGAGGAGGAGGAGGAAGAGGAGGAGGAGGAGGAGGAGGAGGAGGAAGCAGGCGCTTGCTGCTCCTGTAGCCTGTGCTGGCCCCCATCCCCTTCAGGCGCGCCGAGCGCTGCGCTGGGCGAGCCCGCGCGGGAAGCGCCGGAGACCTCGGAGGCGTTGGAGCTCTGCCGCCTGCTGGAGGAGGACGGGCGGGACCGCCCTGGCGGGGGCTGCGGGGGCCTCGGGGAGGGAGGGGGAGAAAGGAGGGAGGAGGGAGGAGGCAGGAGGGATGACGGAGGTGTTTTTTTGTTTTGCAATGCCGCCGCCAGCCCGCCCGCGCATCGTCCGCGCGGAGCCGTCGCGCGCGGCCGCGCGGCGAGACCGCGGCGCCCCACCCACGCGGGCGACGGGCGAGACCGCCCGCGCGGGACGGGGAAAAGGCCCCGCCCCACGGGCAGCGGGAAGCCCCAACCGAACGGAGCCGCCCCCACGAAGGGGGACGCCGAACGGACAGAGCCACCCGCACGCCCAAGGGGCAGGGCAAAAAAAGGGCCCGGACCCCGGGACCCACGAAACGACGACGACAACGACAACGACACGACACGACGGGGAGAAGGACCGCCAGTCCCGCCCCAAAGCGGCGAGTGCGGGGAGCGAGCTCCCGCACCGCCCATGGGGGAGGCCACGGGACCTGGCAGCCCCCCGGGAAGGAAAGCCCGGGCGCAGGGGCTTGGACCCCGAAGGCCCGGTGCTCCCCGCCTGCACCGGGGGGCGCTTTGGCCCGACACCCCGCTTATGGGGGTGCCCCTCCTGGGCGGAGGGAGGAGGGAGGAGGAAGGGCGGGAGGGAGGGAGGGAGGGAGGGAGGGAGGGAGGGAAAGGAGGAGGAGGAGGAGGATAGGATAATAACAATATGAAGAGGAAGAAGAAGAAGGAGAGAGGAGGGGACAGGAGGAGGAGAGGAGGAGGAGGAGGGAGGAGGACAAGGAGGAGGAGGAGGAGGAGGAGGAGGAGCGGGGCTCGCTGAATCGCTGACAGACCGTCGGCAGTCCAAAATATCATTTTTAAATAGCTTCTTCCAGTCTGCCAGGATAAGGCCGCGGCCCGCGGAAAGCCGGCGGCACGCGCTCGGAAGGAAGCGGGGAGGTAGGAGGGAGGAAGGAGGAGGAGGAGGAGGAGGAGGAGGAGGAAAAGGCTATTCTTTATTGAGGTGTGGCCCGACGGTGCGTGAGCGTTGCGGCGGGCATCGCGAAACAGAAATCAATACCCGCAGGCACCACCCCAGAGCGGCGGAAGCTGGGAGGAGCAGGAGGAGGAGGAGGAGGAGGAGGAGGAGGAGGAGGAGGAGGAGGAGGAGGAGGAGGAGGAGGAGTAAGAGGAGGAGAGGAGGAGGAGCTGGAGGAGGAGGGGGGGAGGAGGAAGAGGAGGAGGAGGAGGAGGAGGAGGAGAGGAGGAGGAGGGGAACTGGGAGGAGGGGAGGAGGAGGAGGAGGGGGGAGGAGGGGAGGAGGAGTAGGAGGAGGAGGAGGAGGAGAGGAGGGAGGAGGAGAGAGACAGGAGGAGGAGAGGAGCAGAGGAGGAGCAGGAGAGCAGGGAGCAGGAGGAGGGGGGGGAGGAGCGGGGTGGAGGCGGCACCTCTTCGTGCACCCTCGGGGCCCAGGAGGGCCGGCGGGGCCAGCCTCGCGGCGGCTGTGGGTGTGGGTGTGTGGGGGGGGGGGCGCGTGCCCCGCAGCTGCGCCCCTGGGTGGCTCCCTCGCCGTCGGAGGGGAGGCTGGTCGGGGGCGGGCCAGCCGAGACAACGAGGGCCGCCCCTGGCGCTCTTCGCAAGCGCGGGAGGAGCACCGAGCGCGCTCCGCTACTCGCAGAGTGCCTACTCGCAAACGTCCGAAAAGCACATTCTGTTTCGATGGAGTTGATCGTAGATCCCCCTCGGGGGATCCAGGCCATTCGCGAGTAATTACTGTGCGAGTAGTGGAACGCGCTCGTCTAGAGGAGGAGGGTCGCCCGCGACACCGCCGCCCCCGACCGCTCGTCGCCCTCCAGGCGAATCGTCGCAAGGAGTCGAACCGCGAGAGAGGGGAGGGCAGAAGGGCGGGAAGGAGTCAAGCCCCAGAGGGGATGGGAGGGCAGAAGAGAGCGGGGAGATAGGGCAGAAGGGAGGGGAGGGAGGGCAGAATGGAGGGAAGGGAGGGGAGGGGAGAGGGGGGAGGGAGGGGAGGGAGGGCAGAATGGATGGGGAGGGAGGGAGGGGGGGGAGAACGGAGGGGAGGGAGGGGAGGGGAATCGCAGGCAACGGCCGTCGCTCAGGACCACTCGTCGCCCTCCAGGCGGACGGCACAGCGATTCAATCTCCGGAGGGGATGAAGAACGGGGCTCCTCTCGCGCACCTCCGGGGCCCTACAGAGAAGCCCCGTGGGGCCAAAAGGGTGCACAAAAGGTGCACGGTGGAGGACGTGCAGGACCATCCTGGCCGTGGGCTGCGGGGGCCCTGCGGGCGTTGCGCAAGCGGGGGTGCGATGAGCGGGATGGGGGGGGTGAAGAAAGGTGCACCTTTCGTGCACCTTCGGGGCCCCGTACAGTCGGGGCCCTGAAGAAGGAACCCTTTTGGTTGGGGAGGGGCTCCGCGTTCCTTAAGTGTTTCGCAGCTTGCCTCAGGTTTCCCTTAGGTTTTCGATCGGAAATCGAAGTTTAACTTGGGGGGAAAACGGGCCTCGTTCCTTATTTGGGGTTCCTTAGGTCAACGCCCCGACTGTATGGTCGGGAACTTTGGCTTCGCTTGTCGCGCCGCCGATGCTGGCCCCTCGCGCTCCGGCGCGGCACTCCATCCACGGCCTGGCCCCTGGGCGTCCAATGCCAGGAGGGAAAAAAACACACAGACACAAGTAATCGTCGATTCCCCAGAAAATATGGGAAAATATGGGAAGTGGGGGCCAAGACAAGAACCCAGAACATATGGGAAAATACGGGGAATAGTTTTATGTGGGTGTATTTATTTGTGTGTGCCCTGGGGCCCCTTCACAATGTCCCGGGCTTTTTCCAGCCTCCCGTCCCGCAAAGCGGGGCGGCACGCTATCCGCTTGCAGGGTATAGCGTGTCGCCAGGGCCGCCGCCGCGGCACGCCGAGCAGGGTGTCCGACCCCCTGGGGGGCGTGCGGATGCCACGACTCCGTCTTCCGCTGCCCACGACGCCCACCCGCCCCCACTGGCCCGCGAGCATGCCTCGGGCCACGATTCGAGCGAAAGGGGGACGTACACTTTAGGCGATGCTCAAGAAAACTTAAGTTTTCGGCCAGAGTCTCGATTATTCTTAACGTTTCAGTGTAAATCTTAAGATTTTAATAGAAACGTTGGGTTTCTTATTCAGGTTCTGAGACTATGAATTTCTGAACCCATGATTTCTAAAGCATTTCGCAAGGCGTAGGCTCAGGGGGGCTCTGCTCGACGCCCTCACGGCCGCTCCTTCGCCAGCAGGGGCCCTAGGGCCCACCCCGCCCGGGAGAGCCTGCGGCCTCGCGGCCGGGGGCCTGTCGCCGGAGCTGTCGGCGATGCATCGCCGAGTCGAGCTCGAGGTGCCCCCCCCCCGAGCTGCCCCCCCCCTGTCGCCAAGTCGGGCATATCCCTCCACTGGAAGAAGATCCAAGAAGAGTAAAACAAGAGTGTGGCGACGATTGTTCATGCCTTCCCCCCCTCCGAGCTGTCCCCCCCCTGTCGCCAAGTCGGGCATATCCCTCCACTGGAAGAAGACCCAAGAAGAGTAAAACAAGAGTGTGGCGACGATTCTTCATGCCTTTCCCCCCCCCCCGAGCTGTCCCCCCCTGTCG
>CAUYUJ010022637.1:555182-570182 GCA_963575745.1 Prorocentrum cordatum | reverse complement strand
CGACCCACCAGCGACCCAACAGCGGCCCACCCGCGACCCACCCGCGACCCACCCGCGACCCGCCCCACGACCCACCCGCGATGGCGACCTACTTACATTGGCTTAACGAAAACATCGGCGCATGCGGCGGGCTCGGTGTATAATTGGTGAAACTTTGGCGCTTGCGGCGGGCTTCTCCATTGCGGTTCGTGCTATGTGGTGCCAGCTATGTGGTGCATGCTGTTTGGTGCAAGCCACGTGGTGCAAGCTGTGTGGTGTAAGCATACATGGATCAGTATGCGTGGTACGAGCTGTGTGGTGTATGCTAGTTTGCGCAAGCTGTGTGGCGCAAGGCATGTTTTGCAAGCTGGGTGGTGTGAGCTATGTGGAGCCAGCTGTGTGGTGTAGTCGACGTGGTGTGGCGGAAGGCGGGAGCGGGGCCGCCGGGCCAGCAGACGCGTTTTCCATTTGGGAGCAATGGGGCGACGACGGACGGGAACGGGGCCGCTGGGCCCGTTGGAAGCACCGTTCGGGGAATAGTGCGAGCGGGACAAGATGAACAAGCAGCCCGATAAGAGCAGCAGCGGCAAATAGCACGAAGCTCGTCATCCTCATCCGCCTTTCCCTCCTCCCTTTCCTCTCTCCTCATGTTACTTCCTCCTCCTCCTTGTCCTCCTCCTTCTCCTCCTCCTCCTCCTCCTCCTCCTTCTCCTTCTCCTCCTCCTCCTCCTCCTCCTCCTCCCCCTCTTCTTCCTCCTTCTCCGTCTACCTCCTCCGTTTTCCTCCTCCGTCTCCCTTCTCCGGCTCCCTCCTCCTCCATCCTCCGCCTCCTTCCTCCTCTCCACTCCTCCTCTTCCGCCTCCTCCTCCTCCTTCTCGTCCGTCTCCCTCCCCCGTCTCCCTCCTCCAGTTCTCTCCTCCTCCTCCTCAGTTTTCTCCGTCTATTCCTCTTCTGCCCTCCTCGTCTGCGTCGGGGAGTGGGCGGGGAGGGCGGAGGAGGCAGGGGGGAGGAGGGCGAAGGCAGGAGAAAGTGAGGAGGGAGGAAGGGGGAGGAGGAGGAAGGGAGAGGCCGATCCTCCTCGATCCTCCTGCCCCTCGTCGATCCCGCTCATGTTCGGTCCCCCTCGAGCTCCTCCGCCCTCCTCGGTCCTCCTCGATCCTCCTCGATCCCCTCGGCCCCCCCTGCGGAATATCCCCGGAGGAGACGGCGGCCCTGCCGAGGTGTCGGGCCCCCAGCCGCGCGCGAGGGCCCCTTCCTTGGCGGCGACGGGGAGGGGCGGTGCGGCACGCTGCCCGCGCCGCCCCCGTGCGCGGCCCCCGCTCGGGCCCCGGGGGCCCCCCAGAGGCGCAGGGGGGTGAGGAAGAGAAGGGGAAGGGGAAGAGGAGGAGGAGTAGGAGGAGGAGGAGGAGGAGGACCAGGAGGAGGCGGAGGACGAGGAGGAGGAGGAGAAGGAGGAGGAGGAGGAGGAGGAGGAGGAGGAGGAGCGGGAGGCAGAGGATGCGGAGGAGCGGGAGGCAGAGGATGCGGAGGAGGAGGAGGAGGCGGAGGAGGCCGAGGTGGAGGAGGAAGAGGCGGAGGAGGAGGAGGAGGAGGAGGAGGAGGAGGAGGAAGAGGAGGAGGGCTAGTGTCAACCCAAGACGGTTCAACGATGTTGTACTAAACCCTCCCTCGAAGTTTCTTCTTCACAGGTCCCGACAACAGCTTGTGCCCCATGTGAAGACAACCGTCTGAGGATGCCCAATCGTGCCACTGCACAGTACCTGGGGTTCCAGCGCCTCGAGCCAGCGTGGCCGGCTCTCCCTGATGGTCTTAAACAGTGCCAGAGCGACCTTCCTGGTGCATCAGCACAGCTGGTCAACGTGGTTGTTGCGTCGTGGCAATCCCAGATCGTGCCAGAACACCATTCCGTGGACTTCAGCCAGACGAATCTTTGAAGCTGCTGCAAACGTTCGAGACAAATGTGCGTGGCGCCAAGGCGAGAGCCACATGTTGAAAACGAACCGCCCTCTGTGTTGGAAACTGTTGCACGCTTGGAAGACGAATGTGCGTGGCGATCAGGCGAGAGCCACATGTTGAAAACCACCCGCCCTCCATGTTTGAATGTGTTGGAGGATTCACGCCTCGGGATCATCAATAGTGAGGAAGTCTGTGGCAAAACGCAAGGCCCGCCCTACTGGCAAGTCTGGGGGTGCGACAGGGGGGAGTTTTTCATGATAAGGAAAAGGGATACATGGATGGAGGAAGAGGGGGAGGAGGAGGAGGAGGAGGAGGAGGAGGAGGAGGAGGAGGAGGAGGAGGAGGAGCAGCAGCAGCAGCAGCAGCAGCAGCAGCAGCAGCAGCTGCAGGAAGAGGAGGGAGGGGAGGGGGAAGGGGGGGAGGAGGTGGAGGAGGGAGGGGAGGGGGGCAAGGCGTTTCGCCCGAAACATGCGCACTACTCATGGTCCTGAGGCATGAATGTTGCAACGTCTGCAAGAATGGAGCACAAGAGGTTTTCAAAGCGGAGGTGACGCCGTGCACATTCGTTCGAAGAGTCTGCAACGGTTACAGGCATGGAGCGCAGGCGGCGTTCAGCATGGGGCTCTCGCCCTGGCGCTGCGCACATTCGTATTGAACAGCTGGCGGCCGTTACAACGATGGAGCGCGGTAGCTTTTCAGAGTGTGGCTCTCGTCGAAGAGCCGCGCACAGTTGTCACTGACAGCAGCTGCTGCGGGGACGCAGGGCGGCTTCTGCTTCTAATGGGGCTCTGACCGTGGCGCCGCCGCCGCGCACGCTCGCTGCAAACTCTTGCAACGGCCACCGGGATGGAGGGTGGTTCCGTTTCAGAAGGAGGCCCTCGCTGGAGATTTCAGGGAGACGAGGCACCATGAGCTTTTGAACTTCCACGCGCGCAGCAGCTTCACGGATCGAGGGCGGCTCCCTTCCAGAGTGGGTGCGCGCGAAAGGCCTTCGCGGAATGTCTGGCCGGAGCTGCAAGCTTGTGCAAGGACTGCACGTCTGGAGGGCGTTTTTATGCCGCTGGGCACCTCGCCGAGCTGTATGGCCAGACCTCGTCTTCACCTTCAAGACTTCGAGCCAGAAGGATGCAAGGCAGTTCGTTGTCAAAGCGGTGCTCTCGCCTGCATGACAGTCCCTATAGGGCGCCGGTATTCCCATGGGCGCTTCTGGCAGCGAAAACGAAGCCTTGTAGGTGTTCACGGGAAGGAGACTCGACACAGGATTTTGGATGGCAGCATCGTTGATGCATTTTGAGTTTACTCTGGTCCTCCTCCTCCTCCTCCTCCTCCTCCTCCTCCTCCTCCTCCTCCTCCTCCTCCTCCTCCTCCTCCTCCTCCTCCCATCACCATCAGAATCATCCCCTTCCTCCTTGTCCTCTTCCTTCTTCCTCCGTCCTTCTCCTCAGCCTCGCCCTCACTCCCCTCCTCAGCCTCCCCCTCCTCCGTTCTTTGTTACCATAAGTATATCCGCCCTGTTGCACCCCAAACGTTTCGGTAGGTCGGGTCGGGCGTGTCGCTTGGAGACCTCATCACTGTGATCCTCAAGCTTGAAAGTCGCAGCACCTACAAGGATGGATGTGGGTGTTTTCAAAATAGGGCTTCTCGCCTCAGCGCCACCCACATTCGTCATACAATGTTGCAGCAGCTTCTTGGATGGAGGACGGCTCTTTTTCAAACTGAGGCTCTCTCCATAGCGCCGCGCACATTCATCTTATACGCTTACATCAGCTACTGGGACGGAGGACGGTTCCATTTTCCAATGGGGTTGTCCGTCAGGATATCTTTGAAATGAAAGACCAGGAGCTTGAACAGACGTAGCAGCTGCAAGGATGGATGGCGGCTCCTGATCAACATGGGGGTGTTGCTTCAGACCTCCTCGAAGAAGCGCATATGTGGACACCTGTCACACGCCTTGGGGTGTGGTCCATTGTCAAAACGGGGATCTCGCTGGGCACCCCGCTGAACTGTATGATCACACCCTTTCGCATTTCTGGCGACGCGCTGGAAGGGTGCAAGGCTCTTGATTGAATGGCAGGCCCACAGGTGCTGGCATTTCAAGGGGCGGCCCTGTGTAGTGAGGATGACGATCTGGATGGGGCTTGTGAGAAGGAAACTTGGCACGGGATGATGTACCTTGCAGCACCGCTGATGCATCTTGCGTCTTCTCTGGTCCTCCTCCTTCCCCTTCGAGGAGGGCGAGGAGGAGGAGACGGGAATGCGAGGTGCGGCGGGGGAGGGGTGGGGGACGGAGGAGCGACGAGGAAGGGAGGAGGAAGAGAAGGAAGGGGACGAGGAAGTGAAAGGAGGCGGGGGAGGAGAGGAGGAGAAGGAACAGGAAAAAGGTTGAGAAGAATAGGGCGGATGAAGGGGGAAGACGGACAACAAAGAGTAGACGGCCGAGCACACGCAGAAATTGCAGAAACATACGGGGGGGCGAGGGAATGATGGTGATGACGATTGTTGACGAGGAGGAGGAGGAGGAAGTAGTAGTTCCGCTTGGACACATCGAGCGTTTCTTGCTATATGCAGCGGGAGTCGGATCTACTCCCGCCCTTTGGCCCCTATGTGTACGCGACGCGGCACTGTTTCGGAGGCCCGCCTACTCCAACCCCGTAGAGGATAGGCATCTCCTTGCTGCCTATTCCCCGTCAACCTCCCCATTTCTCCCCCGCTCGGGCCTCATCTTGACAATCCTCCCCGCGCCCCAGCTAGTCATCCCTTCCTTGCCATCTCAGCGTGTCTCTCTCTCTCTCTCTATCTCTCTGCTTCACCGTCCCCTAATCCACTGTGTGTTTTCGACTGTACGCCAACGTCAACGGTTGCACTTCATCGTGTTCTCTTGCGCTCGCTCTCGCTATACCTCTGCCCCTCGTCCTTATCCTGCCAGTTCGCATGCGCCGAGTCCCGTCCTCGGTGGTCTCATGGAATGACGTGCTTTCGCAGCCCAAGGTCGAGAAGGCATGGCCGAGCTGAGAGTTGCGCCTGGCGAAAATATGAACTGCCAGCCCGTTCAGGCTCATGTTGTCGATGCTGCCCTTACCCTCCTATATGTATCCATGCGCATCGTTGTGGGTCCCTCTCCCAATCTCCACTTGTGTGTCTTTCTTTCGTTCTTTCTCTCTCTCACACTCTTTCTCTCTCTCTCTCTCTCTTTCTCTCTCTCTCTCTCTCTCTCCCTCCCTCGCGCGCTCGATATATACACGTCTGTCGATCTGCGTGGGTGTGTCAGTGCATCCAGTTGTGCCCTCGTACAGATGTATACGCCTGACCTCCATATGCCGTTGATGTGCGTCCAGCTTCTCCTCGTTGGCACATTGGCCACAGGGCGGCCCAAGCTCTGGCAACGCGGTCCGCCGATTCTCGGTCGCAGCAATGGCAAGCTCCCCCGAAAGCGCTGCTGCCTCTCGGGCTTCGCCCGGCTGCGCTTCCTCGGAGTCGCTGATGCAGGATTGCGTTTAAGAGGGCAGGCTCAGTTAAGTTTGGGCAAAGGGTGGCAGTTTCGTTTTGTTGGTATCGCACGGTGATCGCGGTCAGCGTCGAGCTGTCCAGAGTGGGAGTTCTGACTCCAGATTATTCATGCGATTGCAGTTGGTTCCTTTCGCTTGGAACGCTTTTGTGCGGGAGACGTTGCTGGAACGCCGACTGCCGAAAGAGCATTGTACGCATGCTGCTTCTGCCGCAGGCTCGCTTGCCTGGGCCGCCACGGTGGGCCCAGGACTGCCACGCACACACTTGCGGCCGCTACATGCGGTTCCTTGACAGTTGGGCCCTCTCCTCCCACCCTTCCCCCCCCCCCCCCCCCGGCACTCCCGCACCTCACCTCAGCATCGTTTAACCGATCCCCATCCCCAGCGGCGTGGCCTGGGCCCCACTGGCCGGTTTACCCCCCCTAGATGGGGATATACGTCGTTTTCTTAGGGGTTTTAGGGGTGTATCCCCAACTGGGGTGGTAATTTGGTGGGGGTCTCGAAGGCGATGGAGATGGGGATGGGGATCGGATAAACGATGACGATCGCCCCCTGAGGGTGCCTCGTGCCGTGTGCCGTGCCCCGCGTCACCCCATGCGCACCGCGTCACGTCGCGCCGCTGCCGCACCGCGCCGTGCCGTGGCTCCGCCCGCCGTGCCGCCCGCGGTTGTGCCGCGTGCCGCTCGCTCCCTCCCCACAGCCAGGAGGGGGAAGCTCGTCGATCCCAAGGAGAGTACGGGAACACATGGGGGAAGGGGGGGGGAAGAGACGGCGATCCAGGACATCTCGAACAAGATGTGGGGCATCAAGGGATGCGTGTTTCTATCGATTTGCGCTCTCTCCCTCCCCACATCCAGGAGGGGGAAAGCACACACACAGAGACACAAAGCCTCGTCGACCCCCAGGAAAGTACTGGAACACGTGGGGGAAGTGGGGGGGAAGAGACGGCGATCCAGAGCAGATCGAACAACACATATGGGGGATCATGGGCTGCGTGTGCCTGTTGATCTGTGCGCCCCCGGGCCAACCTTTGCCCGTGCCCCCCCCCCCGCCCCCTCGCAGAGGCACTGAGGGCTGCACCTCGATCGCGCCGTGCCCGGCCTTCTCGCCGGAAGGGCAGCAGCACGTGTGCACTCCGGTCCCCCTCCGCCTCCCCCCGCGCGGCCGCCCTCCTCCTCTTCCCACCCCGCCCCTTGCACGCCGGCCGAGCAATCAGCCTTTGGGTTGCCCCGAAGAGCCACGCGCGGGAGCGGGCTGCCGCTGCCTCGCCGCCGACGAGAACAAATATGCCCCTCGGTGCGCCGGGAGTCTCGCCAGGTGCTACAGAAAGAGAGAGGCCCGAGCCGGCGTCGTCGCGGAGCGGGGAGCAGAGCGGGCGAGCAGGGCTTCCCCGCGAGGCCGCGGGGCCAGGTGAGACGAGCATGGGGGCAGAGGGCCGCTGGCGACGGTGGCAACTTCGCGGCGGCACGGCACTGGCCATGCGGCTATAAGGCAATTTTGAGATTGCAGAAGGCCGGCAACATACTCCCAGACAACACGGTAGCGGACGTTGAAAGATAAAGAAGTGATAAAGAAATCGTTCTCGGTGGGGCCGCACACACGCCAGTCGTTGAAAGTAGGTGTTCCCTGATTCCCAGATCCCAATCTACTTTAAGCGCCTTCTTACTTCAAGAATCGATTTGGTTTTGCTGTGTCTTGTTATTCTCTGGGAGGGCCTGAGCCCAATCTATGTTATCCGCCTTCCTACTTTATGTTTTTTACTATTTCTTTCGACCGACGTGTATGCATGGGGCGACGGAGGCGCACGCGAGCAACGCGAAACTGACATTTCGCACGCTTGGCGACCTCGGGTGCGGACCTGCCATGCGTGGCGCAGGTGGTGCACCGACGTTGTGACGGGCGAGAATCGGCAATCCTGGACTCGCTCTGCGCACCGGAGAGTCGTCCGGTGGGGCGGATTGTTGACCACACAGCCCCGCAGCCCCACGGATTTTTTCCCAGCGCGGGCCATCACCTCGCAGCTTCACACCAGAAGTGCGCAGGTTAGCGACAGCGGCAGCAATCGAGGACGACATGCCGGCACATGTGGAAGCCCCCGAGATGGCGTTCGCGACGCGGCAGGCCAAGCCCGAGAAGGGGCGCGAAGGTGAAGCCTCCGTGCGTCGGGGGACGCTTGCGAGGGGGTCAGCCGCTGGGCCTCACGGAGGACGACTCAGCGAGCGCGGAGTGCGAGAAAGCCAGGCAGCTCCCTCCTGGAGGCGATCGAGACTCAGCTCGCCTACTCACCGAAGGTGCGGGACCAGATATGGCCGCAGCCGTGAGCCGCGGCTTGCTTCGTGGATCAGGAGGAGAAAAAACACACAGACACAATTAATCCTCGATTCCCAGGAAAATATAGGAAAATATGGGAAGTGGGGGGGATGACAGAAACCCAGAAAATATGGGAAAATATGGGGAATCTTTTTATTTGTGTGTATTTATTTGTGTGTCCTAATTTCCCTTTAGTGGAGCGCGCTCGTCCGGCGTCGGCCGAGGCAGGGCCGGAGAGCGACGCGGAGGCGGACGGGTACCAGAGGAGGGGCGGGCGGGGGTGGCCGAGCCCACCCGTCGGCCGAGGAAGGCGCGGATCTTCGGCCGTGGAGAGAGCCGACCGCAGAGGAGGAGGCGAGAGCGAGCGTTGATCGGCGGCGAGCGAGGAGGGAAGGCGAGAAGGATAAAGCCCCTCCGAGACGGCGGCGGGGCTTCTCAGAAGCTCTCTCTGGCCTTCTGAGAAGTGCTCCGCTTCTTCGGGGAAGGCTCGGAAAACTTACTCAGAACGGCCCGGAGACTTCCGAGTTCCTTGAGAAGGCCCGCCCCCTCCCACCTCTCCTCCGGGCTGGCCGCCGAAAGAAACTAGAGCGAGGGTTGAGCCGGCTTCCCACAGCCACCTGCGGCTCAGGTTCGGACCGCCGCGCGGGTGATTGCACGCTCCCACAGGGCCAGCGCTCGAGGGAGGGGAACGGGAGGCCCCTCAGTCACACTGCGGTCGGCTTCTGGCTTCAGCGCAGCTGCAGCAGCTGGAACGTTCACGATCCGCTTCTGGCTGGGGGCTACCACCTCCCAGCCTCGCCTGCTCCAGGGCAGATACCGCCCATGCCTGCGCGCGTGCTCATGCCACCAGTCTGGACGTTCACGCTAGCAGATGCGGGGGGCAACGCGCCTCGCTGGGCGGGGCCCGCTTCCCAGCAGAAAAGAGGGCCTCGTCGGCCAGGAGGCGGGCGCGGGGGCAGCGCCGCGGCAGGCCCAGACACTTCTGGTGGGTGCCCGCTGCCTTCGATCCGCGGGCCCCGGGGGCCTCGCCTCGGGTACAGTCGGGGCCCTGAAGAAGGAACCCTTTTGGTTGGGGAGGGGCTCCGCGTTCCTTAAGAAGTGTTTCGCAGCTTGCCTCAGCTTTTCCTTAGGTCTTCGATAGGAAATCGAAGCTCAACTTATGGAAAACAGGGGCCTCGTTCCTTATCTAGGGTTCCTTAGGTCAACGCCCCGACTGTACTGTTCATCTCGATTCGCGATCGTCATGAGCAAAACTAAACACACTCTCCTCTGCATTCTCTGCGTCCGCCTCCGCCGCCTCCAGTTCCTCCTCCTCCTCCTCCTCCTCCTCCTCCTCCTGCTCCTCCTCCTCCTCCTCCTCCTTGGGCACAGTGGTCGGCTGAACGAGCCATCCACCGCCTGACCTGTGAGGTGGAGCACCTCCGCAAGTTGCTGCAGCATACCAGTCAGTGGGAGGCTCCAAATGATTGGGCATTGGTTGGGGGGGCGGAAGAGCAGTGGATTCAACCAACACGTCATTGCGAGTGGTGCGAGGCGAAGTTGGAGCCCACCATTGCAAACCAAGCTCGTGACCCAGCCAACGTATGTGAGAAGAGGGAAGGCGAAGTTGGAGCCCAACGTGATCAGCTACGATTATGGGATGAGGGCAAGTTTGAGGCGAAGTCGCAGCCCGACGTCGCCAGTGACTTTCGCACGGTGTACGCGGGGCCCTCTCGGACACCTCTGTGCGAGAAGCGGACGGCGAAGTTAGAGCCCGACACTACAAGCCTAGCCCTCGACCCAGCCACCGAGAGCGAGAGGACGGAAGGCGAAGGTAGAGCCCGACGTGATCCTCTGCAAAGCGGAGATCAGGGCAAGCGTGAGGCGAAGACAGCCCACTGCGAGAAGGGAGCGGCGAAGTTGGAGCCTAATGCCACTAGCCTAGCTCTTGATCCAACCGATATGTGCAAGATGACGGAAGGCGAAGCTGGAGCCCGACGCGGTCAGCTACAATTCGGGGATCAGGGCATGTGCGTGGCGAAGTCGCAGCCCGAAGCCGTCGGCGATCTCCTTCGGACACCTCTGTGCGAGAAGCGGACGGCGAAGTTAGAGCCTGACGCTACAAGCCTGGCCCTCGACCCAGCCAACGAGAGCGAGAGGACGGAAGGCGAAGGTAGAGCCCGACGTGATCCTCTGCAAGTCGGAGATCAGGGCGTGCTTGAGGCGAAGGCAATCAACTGCGAGAAGGGAGCGGCGAAGTTGGAGCCCGATGCCACTAGTTTAGTTCTTAATCCACCCAATGTGTGCAAGATGACGGAGGGCGAAGCTGTAGCCCGACGCGATCAGCTACAATCCGGGGATCAGGGCATGCGCGTAGCGAAGTCGCGACGGAGCATCCGCGGGTACCGCTTCACACCGAAGGAGGTGACTCCCGCGGCCGATCGGGTGGCGAAGGAGGCGAGCTACACTGCTGCTGTGGCTGCCGCTGCTGACGCCATGGTTTCGATTGCACCAGCGCCCACTTCCGCGTCCATTTTCGGTGCTGCAGCTCCGGGTGCGCAAGGTACCGATTCACTTCAGAACTCAGAGTGCACGTCTCAATGATTGTTCTCTGCGTGAACGGCACAGTCGGCCTCAGTATCCTTCTGGTGTTATGCGGCCAGGCCTTCGGCAGCGTTCTTCTACGTCGTCTGAGGTGCCAGAGGTTCTAACTTGAACTCGCTTCGCGACTGGTCTTATCTTATCTTACCTCCTCCTCCTCCTCCTCCTCCTCCTCCTCCTAGGTGGGGGGGCGCCACGGGCGCCCCCTCCACCTCAAGAGACGTCCCAAGAGACGTCCTCCTCCTCCTCCTCCTCTTCCTCCTCCTCTTCCCCCTCCTCCTCCCCCTCCTCCTCCTCCTCCTCCTCCTCCTCCTCCTCCTCCTCCTCCTCCTCCTCCTCCTCCTCCTCCTCCTCCTCCTCCTCCTCCCTGTCTCCGCTCCGACGGCCCCCAGGGGCCAGCCACCCGCCCCAGGGCCCCATCCCGAGAGCCCCGCGCCCCGAAGGCGGGCGACGGAGGGACGCGGCCATGGCGGGGCTCGGCCGGGCCGAGCCCCGCAATGGCCGAGCTCGGCCTGGCCGGGCTCGGCCTGGCCGGGCCAGCCTTCCCAGACCCCGTCGGGTCATGAAAAAATCACGACGGGAGGTTTTTCGCCATTTTCGGCCTCTGGGGGCCCTCACGGGGCCTCGGGACCGTCAAAAAACGACTCAGGATGAAGAACTCAGGGCGGGAGGTTTTTCGCCATTTTCGGCCTCGGGGGGCCCTCACCGGGCCTCGGGGCCGTCAAAAACCGACTCAGGATGAGGAACCGGTCCCGGGGAGTGGG
Organism: Prorocentrum cordatum; assembly: GCA_963575745.1. Taxonomy (NCBI): domain Eukaryota; class Dinophyceae; order Prorocentrales; family Prorocentraceae; genus Prorocentrum; species Prorocentrum cordatum. The sequence continues at coordinate 559,087 of CAUYUJ010022637.1, read as the reverse complement.
TCCAGACCTCTAGGGGTCGCGTCATGAAAGAATCACGACGTCGGGGGTCTGGGTTGGCCGAGCTCGGGTGCTGCCGAGAACTCACCGCCCACCAGACCACCCCAGCCCAGCCCGAAGGCCAGGATGTGCCCTCCATCTCCAGGGGGGGGGGGGGGGAGCATCGACAAAAACACGTGGAACTCGTACCCCCCCCCCAACCCGAAGTTCGGGTCAAAAATTCGGGTCTTCGGGTTGGGTTGGGGTGGCTTGGCAGGTAGTCACAGGAGCGGCCTCCTGAGGGGCGACGGACCAGGCAGAAACTGGAGGGACAGCCCGCCAGAGGTCCGCGGGCGCGGGGGGCGCCCGCGGGTCAGGGGCTCACCACCCACCAAACCACCCCAACCCAACCCGAAGGCTCAGATTTACCCTCGATTTCCAGTGGGGGGGGGGGTCGGGAAACATCGAAAAAACACGTGTGGAACCCTTACCCCCCCAACCCGAAATTCGGGTCTTCGGGGTGGGTTGGGGTGGTCTGGTAGGTCGTCAGGGGCAACGTTCGGGTGGGGGGGGGGGGGGAAGCGCAGGCTTAGGGGGGGTAGGGGCGCAGCGGCCCCCAGTCGCCCAGTCATCGCCGAGAGGGGAGGGATAGCCCCACCCCGCCCAGGTGCGTGCGGATCCGCTGCCGGGGGCCGCTCCGCCGATCCGCCGGCGGAGCATCGCCGCTTCCAGGCCGAGGTTCCCCTCGCCCCCCCCTGAGCCGGCCCTCCCTGTCGTGGCCCCTCGGGAGGGGGGGCCCTTCTCCCAGCTGGCCCGCTCGCTCCTCCGAGGAAGCACCAGCACGGATCGAGGCGCGCGGATCCTTTGCGGCGGGCCCCGCTCTCGTACTATAGGGGGCCACATGCGAACCCTACCGGCTCGTTCCGTCGCCCAATCCGGCGGCACCGGCCTCGTGCTTCGGGCGGGGGCGGGGCGGGTGCACCAGCCGCCGGTGCCCGGGGCCGCCTGCACACTCCTCGCGGCGAAGGACCCTCAACGCTCGAGGCGGCCTCCTCCAGCGCTCCTCCTGCACGGCCGCCCCCTGCTTCCCCCAGGGCCCTGCGTGTGCCGGTGGTCCCGGCGCGGCCCGCGAGCTGTACTGGGACGCGAGGTGCGCTCGCCCTCGCCGCTCACTGTCAGAGAGCTTCGGAGGCGCCTTCCCCGCTACGCGTGGATCTGGCGCGTGAGCGCGCCAGGCCCACGGATCCCTGAGCCACGTTACCCTGACCCCATACATCATGATTTTTGTCAGGAGGGAATTAAAGAAACACACAGACACAATTAATCGTCGACTCCCAGGAAAATATGGGAAAATATGGGAATTGGGGGGGAAGACAAAAACTCAGAAAATATAGGAAAATATGGGGAATCTTTTTATTTGTGTGTATTTATTTGTGTGTCCCAGTTTCCCTTCATTTTGCCCTGGCGTCGGCCCCGAGAGGTCTCGACCCGTTCCCCGGGACCGGCTCCTCATGCTGAGTCGTTCTGCCGACGGCCCCGAGGCCCAGGAAGGGAACCCCAGAGACCAGAGACCTGGGCAAGCTTTCCGTCGTGAGTTTCTCATGCGTCCAGGGGGTCTGGGCAGCGAATGTCTGACTCTGCGCAGGAGCTGCTGGCCAGCCCACCCCCGCCGGGCCGGAGGCTGCCGGAGCGTGCGCCGGCCGCCGCCGACGCCGCCGCCCGGGCGCTGCGGGGCCTCTTCAGTGCGCCGATCGGCTGCTCGGGCCCGGCGCAGGCGCGCCGCGACCAGGCCAAGCTGGGGCGACGGCGCTTCCTCGCGAGGGCGAGCGGAGGAGAGAGAGAGAGAGAGAGAGAACGAGAGACAGAGAGAGAGAAAGAGAGAGAATGACAGAGAAATGTTGAGGCAGAGCCGCAGTCAGAGACGATACAGAGAGGTAGAGAGAGAGAGAGAGGAAGCAACAAATAACAAAAAACAACACAGATCGGAATCCGGATTGAGGCAGTGACGGGGGCAGGGTGAGCGACACGGGGTTCGGGATAGCGGGAGTCATGAGCTCCATGAGTAATGCTCTCGAGACCAACCGGGCCAGCCCGTAGGGGCGGAGGCGCGAGGGAGAGCGAGAGACGAGGGCGATGAGGGGGACAACAGAGAGGAGGAGGAGGAGGAGGAGGAGGAGGAGGAGGAGGAGGAGGAGGTAGAGAGGAGGGGAGGAGGGGAGGAGGAGGAGCAGCAGCAGCAGCAGCAGCAGCAGCAGCAGGAGGAGGAGGAGGAGGAGGAGCAGCAGGAGGAGCAGCAGGAGGAGCAGCAGGAGGAGCAGCAGGAGGAGCAGCAGCAGCAGCAGCAGCAGCAGCAGCAGCAGCAGCAGCAGCAGGAGGAGGAGGAGGAGGAGGAGGAGGAGGAGGAGGAGGAGGAGGAGGGGAGAGAGGATCACCTGCTCGTCGGGGGAGGGATAGGGCTCGAGCGGAATGATAGTACCACGGCTTGAGACGAATGCCCAGGGCAGTGATCACCCGTGAGCTCGGAGCCTGCTCCCCTGGCTGCCCCCGGCTCGCACCGCCCACGGCAGAAGCTCTGTCCCACCTGCTGTCGAGTGGAGGCCGGAGACGCGCGCGAGAGAGATGACCTGCGTGCTGCAGCGGCCCCAGACCCCCTCGAGTCATGAAAAAATCACGACGGGAGGTTTTTCCATGTTTGCGGCTTTGGGGGGCCCCTACCGGGCCTCGGGACCGTCAAAAAACGATTCAGCATGAAAAACCGGTCCTAGGGAATGGGTCCAAACCTCTGGGGGTCGACGTCATGAAAAAATCATGACGTCGGGGGTCTGGGGCTCCCGCCCCTTGACCTGGCGCCTCCAGCGCCAGCCACTCCGACGACTCGGCCGCCGCGGGGAGCTGCGAGGCAGCCCCCTGGCGGCACCACCGCGGCGCCGGCGGCCCCGCTCCAGCGCAGCCGCCCGCCTCGGAGGCCGAGACTCCCCCCGAGGGGCCCCGCCCCAGGGCCAGGGCGCCGCCGCGGGGCGCGGCCGCGCACGGCGGCGTGCTGCGGCAGGTCCGCGCCGCGTCGGCGCGGCGGCCCGCGCCGGCTCGGGCGTTGCAGCTGGAACGCCGGCTCGGTGGCCCGGGATCGGCCGATGTCGACAGCTCGGCGGCGTTGGGAAGCCGCGGTCGTTCGAGGCGGAAGAATCCGCTCGGTGTCAGAAGGCAGCGCTGACGTCGTCGCGACGTGAACCCGTCGCAGCGTCGGACCGGGGTGTAAGGTCGAGGTCGCTTCGGGGAGGGCATCCCGGTGTGCTTCGCGTCTTTGAGCTGTTCTTATGCATCCTGGGGGAGGGCACCCTCGAATGTCATGTGTGTGTGTTTTGGCCAGCGGAGGGCCTCCTGTTCTTGAAGGAGGTTCTTCTGTCGTGCAGTCAACCCGCAAAATAGGGATGGGCAACCTTCCCACGGGTACCCTTGTATCCCTGCCCCTTCGCCCATCCGTGGCTACTTCTGCTGGCCGCGCCCCGCTCGAACAGCTCTGAAACGGCCTTCACTTCCCAAGGACCCTGTATCCTTCTCGTGCGTCCTTATCATACGGGTTGACTGTAGGCCGGGCCGTGCGGGCCGCCAGCCCGCCGGCCCCTTGTCGAGCCCGCTGCCGCACACCCCGCGCTGCCTGCTCGCGCCCTGGCCGCCTGCCCCGAGGCCGCCGCGCCACGGCCGCGGGGCGAACACAACAGCGGCGCCCGCGGCGGCGGGGCCGAGGAGCCGCGCCCGCGCCCGGCGCCAGCGGAGGCGGGCCACGGCCCGTCTGCGACGCCAGGTGCCAAGGGTCAACTACATTCTATATGTAGGTCTCCTGGATGGGGTCGGAGCCGATGGGGTCGAAGGATCGCGCCTCATCGCCGATGCATCGCCGATGCATCGCCGATGCATCGCCGATGCGCCTC
>CAUYUJ010022637.1:545182-550182 GCA_963575745.1 Prorocentrum cordatum | reverse complement strand
CCTCCTCCCTCCCTCCCTCCCTCCCTCCCTCCCCATCCATCCTCCCACCTCCCTCCTCCCTCTTCCCTCCTCCTCCTCCTCCTCCTCCTCCTCCTCCTCCTCCTCCTCCTCCTCCTCCCCCTCCTCCTCGGAGCGAGAGAACGAGTTCCTCCCTCCCCCTCCTCCTCGTTCTCTCGCTCCGAGTTCCTCTCCAGCCAATTGGTCTCCTTTTCTACCCCCACCTCTCTACTCACGAATGCCATGGCGTGCGCATGGAGGTGCGCGTCCGTTACGCTAGACACGATTTGGGGGCCGCTGTATCGGCGATTGGAGGTCGCCGCTCAGGAGTCTCTGAGCCTTCCCGCTCTCAGCAGTGGCACGTGGTGTGCACCGTGCTGGGCCCGCAAGAAGGCCATTGTGCAATATTATCACGAGCTTGCGTCCGCCGCGCCAGCATCGAATTCTCCCCTTACCTCATCGCACCTCCGTGTTGCCCAACAGCGGGCGCGCGGTGCCCTGCGCGCTGCGTTCGCACTCAATCGTCGACCGCGGATGCAGGGAGTGTATCATCGCTCCATGGCCGGCGACGCTTATCCTGACCAGTTGCAGTTGCTAATTGGTAGGCGATTGCGCACATGTTTTTTTTTGTCCGACACCCCTCCGGCTCAGGGAGCGATGGGATTTGGTGCGGGACATCTTGAGCCGGGCTCCACCCATGGTGCGATGGCCGTACCTCAAAACGATTGCGGGGGGATGGACGACCATTCACCGCTTGCACGTCACGGACATCAAGTGGAGCTGCATTTTCGGGTGCCCTCAACCCGGTCGCATTGCACACTATTTGACGTGCCCCCGCCTCACCCATCTCGTTTGTCGTGCTCGAGTTGTCGTCTCGTCGTGCCCACTCCTCCGCCTCGGGCTTGGCCTTCCTGTGCAATATCCCGCGTGTGACCTCACCCGGGAAAATGCCATTTTAGCTATTGCCCTCAGCTTCTATATATACCACGTGACCAAAGATATGGTCTCTCATCAAGACGGGCGCCCTTTAACTCTGCCCCAACAGCTAGATGCCCTCCAAGCGGCGCTAGCAAAGATGCCCAACAATTACTCGATTATTCCGCCACCGCCTGGATCGGCTAGGCCTTACCCCTGGCTGAAACCCACGAGGAGTTGAGCGCTTCGAGACCCGTGGACTCGTGGGGTACTGGCGCTCCTCCCCCTCCTCCTCCTCCTCCTCCACCTCCTCCTCCTCCTCGTCAGAATTGTCACCCCGCAAGCGGCAGCGAGGACTGCGGGGGATCGGGGGATGGAGCTGTCAGGGTCCTCACTTCCGAACGACGGCCGCAACGTCATCCTTTCCCCTCGCCGTACAGTCAAGGCTCAGGAGGGGCTCTGGTCTTCGGGGAGCTCCTCGAGGCTCGCCGCTGCCAGAAAAGCCCCTCCGGTCCTTCGTCTACATTCCCTGTGGTAGCACGACGACTGCAGCCATTTTGGCTCCAGTCGCAGGCTGGCCGATCGCCCGGAGCTCCGGCTAAATTTTTGTGACCCCCGGCTTGCTATCCGCGCAGCGGTCTTCGCCCGGCGGACATGGCGAGCAAGGCAGAGATCGCCGCGGCCGTGCGGGACTACAAGGTGTACCCTCGCATCGACTACAGGACGATCGAGGGCGTCGAGGGCCCGCTGGTCATCATGGACAACGTCAAGTTTCCCACCTACGGCGAGATCGTGAACGTCAACCTGTCGGACGGGTCGGTGCGGCAGGGCCAGATCCTCGAGGTGAACAAGAAGAAGGCGGTCGTGCAGGTATTCGAGGGCACCAGCAACATCGACAACAAGAACTGCCACATCGAGTTCACGGGCGACACCCTCAAGATGCCGATCTCGGACGACCTCCTCGGCCGCGCCTTCAACGGCTCCGGGAAGCCGATCGACAAGGGCCCCGCCGTGCTCGCGGAGGACTTCCTGGACATCAACGGCGCGCCCCTCAACCCCAAGTCGCGCGTGTACCCCAAGGAAATGATCCAGACCGGCATCAGCGCGATCGACACCATGAACTCCGTGGTCCGCGGGCAGAAGCTGCCGCTGTTCTCCGCGGCAGGCCTCCCGCACAACGAGATCGCGGCGCAGGTGTGCCGGCAGGCCTCCCTGGTCAAGGGCAAGGACGTGAGCGACCACTCCAAGGATCGGCTTCACGTAGGAGTGACCTTTCGCCGGAGGGACCTCTGTCGAAGAAGAAGAGGCGCCATAAACCTGAAGTGAATGTGTGGCGCTCCGCGCGGATTTCTTGGATCCGCGCTCGGCCCCCCAGCGGCGCCTCCGGGTTTATGTCGTTTTTGCTCCTCTATTGGATGCGGGCACACTGGGGGCCGCCAGGTGGCTGAATGCAACACGATAGCAGCGGCTTGCGCGCTCCGGTTCGGCCTCCCCGCGGCCCTGCCCGCAGGCCGCGAACCAGAGGGTCGCTCTTACCCAGGGTCAGTCCTTGCGTGCAGTCGAAAGGAGAACTTCAGCATCGTGTTCGGGGCCATGGGCGTGAACAGGGAGACTGCCACCTTCTTCAAGCGCGACTTCGAGGAGAACGGCTCCATGGAGAACGTCGTGCTCTTCATGAACCTGGCGAACGACCCCACCATCGAACGCATCGTGACCCCTCGGCTGGCCTTGACCACGGCCGAGTACTTCGCGTACACGCGCGAGCAGCACGTGTTCGTCATCCTCACCGACATGTCCTCGTACGCCGACGCCCTCCGCGAGGTGTCCGCCGCGCGCGAGGAGGTGCCTGGGCGCCGCGGCTACCCCGGGTACATGTACACGGATTTGTCTACCATCTATGAGCGCGCCGGCCGGGTAGAGGGCAAGACGGGGTCCATCACGCAGTTCCCCATCCTCACCATGCCTAACGACGACATCACGCACCCCATCCCGGACCTGACTGGGTACATCACGGAAGGGCAGATCTTCGTGGACCGCTCCCTGCACAACCGCCAGATCTACCCGCCGATCAATGTGCTGCCGTCCCTCAGCAGGCTGATGAAGTCGGGTATCGGCCAGGGGATGACCCGCAAGGACCACGGCAACGTCTCTGATCAGTTGTACGCGAACTACGCAGAGGGCCAGGACACGAAGGCCATGAAGGCCGTCGTCGGGGAGGAGGCCCTGAGCGAGGACGAGCACAAATATCTGGAGTTCTTGGACAAGTTCGAATTGAAGTTTCTGTCCCAGGGTCCCTACGAGAACCGCGACATCTTCACCTCCCTGGACCTTGCATGGACACTGCTGCGGATCTTCCCTCAGGACATGCTCAAGAAGATCCCTGCAAAAATCAAGGACGAGTTCTACAGCCGCGAGGGTGAGATCCAGAAGGCCGCGCAGGCCATCAAGATGTAGAGAGCCCCAGGGCGGCCCGAGCGGTGTGGGACTACGAACGGTACACCGCGAGTGACGCCAGGGCTATATCAAGTTCCAAGCTGTCCCTTTGGGGTGCTGGGGGGAGGGAGTGACAGAGAAAGAGAGCGAGGGAGAGGTCGAGTGAGAGAGAGAGAGAGCGCGCGCAGAGACATGGAATCTCTATGATAGTATGAGAGAGACGAGGAGAGAGACAAAACAAACAGAGAGAGAGAGGGGAAGCCGAAGAGGGCGGGGCAGGACGGCGACGGAACGACGCATCGTTGTTGCTTCGATTAGGGCATTGTTGCGGAGCGCTCGCAGGACCGCGCCGCTTGGCACCTCGTTATCATCTCCTTCCCTCCTCTTCCTGGGCGAGGAGGAGAGAGAGGAGGAGGAGGAGGAAAAGCCAAAGGAGGAGGAGCAGGAGGAGGCGGAGGAGGAAGAGCCAAAGGAGGAGGAGGAGGAGGAGGAGGAAGAGGAGGAGGAGGAGGAGGAGGCGGGTCCCTCATCACTTCCTCCCTCCGTCCCCGCCGTGCCCCTTCCCGTCCCACCACCTTCCGCCCCCTCTCCCTCTCCTCCCCCATACCTCCCCGACGCCCGCCGACTTGGGACCTCTCAGCCCACCACCCCGGAGCTCCCGACCCCCTCCCTGGGCCAGGCTGTTCTGCCCCGGCCCCATGGTTGCGGGCCCCCCGGCCCGGCCACAGACCCCGGTACAGGCCGAGGCCGAGGAAAAGCGCCGGCACTGCAGCAAAAGCGCCTCGTCGGAGCTCTGGCCTCACTCCCTCCCCCCTCCTCGCCCTCCTCCCTCTCCTCCTCCCCCTCATTCCCTCTCCTCCCCCTCCCCACCCACAATTACACAATATGAATACTACTCCACTCTCTCCCCTGATGACGTCCGGAAGATATTCGGCCCCCCTCCGCGTACTGTTCTTTTGTACACAATATTCCCGGAAATTGGACTTTCGCTTTGTTTTTGTTTCAAAATGCTGCTCCCGCTGAGGCGCTGGCCTCATTTTCGGACTTCGCTCGTTCCGAAACGCACTCCCGCTGCAGCGCTGGCTTCATTTCCGCGCTTCCGCTCGTTCCGAATCGTGCTCCCGCTGCAGCGCTGGCGTCATTACTTCCAGTGCCATACCACGGCATTGGTTCCGGTCCTTCCAAATAGGCCCCAAAATCTAGAAAATGGCCCCCGTGAAAACCATCGGAAGTGATTACACACTCGGTGTCGATTCGATGGTTTCTGTTGACCGCAGAAGCCCCGGTGGGGCGTCGCCACGCCATGCTATGTCATGCTGCGCGTTGATTTTCAACACCATGATCTCCCCTGTAATGCAACGCCATGCTACGGCATTAGACTGTGCGAATAGAAAGGAGATTTACGCCATAGTAAGGGACGGGAGGAAGGGGTAGGACGTCAGATACGGCGCGAGTGCACCTAGCTTGCCGCTTGCCCTCCTCCCCCACCTTCTCCTGCTTCTCCTCCCTCCTCCTCCTCCTCCTCCTCCTCCTCCTCCTCCTCCTCCTCCTCCTCCCCCTCCTCCTCCCCCATCTCCTCCTCCTCCTCCTCCTCCTCCTTCTCCTCCTCCTCCGCCTCCTCCTCCTCCTCCTCCTTCCCCGCCTCCCCCTCCTCC
>CAUYUJ010022637.1:528421-545082 GCA_963575745.1 Prorocentrum cordatum | reverse complement strand
CATCATCATCATCAGTAGTATCATCATCATAATCATCATCATCATCATCATCATCATCATCATCATCATCATCATCATCATCATCATCATCATCATCATCATCATCATCATCATTATCAGCATCATCATCATCATCATCATCATCATCATCATCATCATCATCATCATTAGCAGCATCATCATCATCATCAGCAGCATCATCATCAGCATCGTCATCATCAGCAGCAGCATCAGCATCAGCAGCAGCATCAGCATCAGCATCGTCCTCGCCATCATCATCTGCATCAGTAGCATCATCATCGTCATCGTCGTCATCATCATCAGCAGCAACATCATCATTCTCATCATCATCAGCAGCAGCAGCATCAGCATTAGCATCATCATTAGCATCAGCATCATCATCATCATCACCATCATCATCATCATCATCATCATCAGCATCAGCATCAGCATCAGCATCAGCATCACCGTTATCCCCACCGATATCATCATCGAAGACGCCTACGGCGAATCACCGCCGCCCCCTGCCTTTTTGGAAGCGCCTATGTGGCCGAACGTTGAGGCCAGACCTGCCAAGCTATCGGACCACGTGTTCCCCGAATCGGTTTGGAAAGCCTTCGGGGAACACGTGGGCATCTTGAAGGTCATCTTGGCCGTCTTGGAGGCCTCTTGGGCAAGCTTTGGGCGATCTTTGGGGCTTTTTGGGCCGTCTCGGGCCAGCTTCGAGCCAACTTCGGCCATCTTGGTGGGTTCCTGGCACGTCTGAAGCCGTCGGAAGCCGTTTGGGGGGCCTCTATGGGCCGACTTGGGGCCCGCTTGGAATGCTCCAGGGCCGTCTTGGAGGCCATCTTGGGCGTCTTGGAGGCCATCTTGGGCGTGTTGGAGGCCTCTTGGGCCCTCTTGGGGCCCTCTAGGGGCCATCTTGGAGGCCACTTGGGCCATCATGGGGCTCTCTTGGGGGCCTCTTGGGCGATCTTGGGGGCTTCTTGGGCCGTCTTGAGCCGTCGGAGAGCCGAAAAGGCGCAAATGCCAAAATCCTTCAAAAACCAAGGGAAAATCAATGATTTTGGCCTCTTCGGACTCTCCTGGAGGACCTCTTGGAGGCCTCTTGGGCCGTCTGGGAGGCCTCTGGGGTGCCTCTTGGGCCGTCTTGGGCCGTCTTGGACTCTCTTGGGCCGTTTTGGAGGCCGTCTTGGACCATCTCGGGCGGACTTGGAGGCCATCTTGGCCCATCTTCGCGATTTTTTGAGGATGTCCCGAGCGAAACGGCCGTTTTTGGGCATTGACAGACGCATTTTGGGAAATGCGCGGGTGGCCGGCGGGACGGGCCGAAGCCCACTGGGGAGTTCTTTTAGAAAAAGAACCAAAACCAAAACCTGAATCATCCAGCACGCCGTGCACCCCTGCAAGCAGGGGGCGGCGGATCAAATGGCCTTCGGCCCATCCCGCCACCGTGCCTGGGTTGTGGGTCAGAATGCTCACACATGATTATTTGGGTCTCTTCGGAGCGCTCTCGGGGGCCTCGTGGGAGCAGTTTGGGGGCCTCTTGGGAGCCTCTTGAGAACCTCTTCGGGCCTCTTGGGGGGCCCCTCGGGGCCGAGGGCTCGAAATTTCTGTTCGGGCTCCCCATTTGGGCCGCCTTTTGGGGCCGCCTTTGGGCCGTCCTGGGCCGTCTTGGGACCCTCTTGGGGGCCTTTGGGGCCACCTTGGGGCGATCGTGAGGGCCTCGTGGGCCGTCATGAAGCGTCGGGAAGCCGGAAAAGCGAGAATGCCGAAATCATCCAAAAACAAATGGGACATCAGTGATTGTTGCCTCTTGGGGCCCTCTCGGGAGGCCTCTTGGATGCCTCTTTGGGCGTCATGGAGGCCTCTTGGACCATCTTAATTAGGGCCATCCTGGGCGTCTTGGACCGATCGTTAGGCGACTCGGGGTCTCTTGAGCTGTCTTCGGGGCCTCTTGAGGCTGTCTGTGCCCATCTTGGGGCCCGCATGGGCCCAGAAGAGACACGCGAGAAGACGCGAGAAGCCCCCGAAGAGACGCGACAAGCCCCAAGAGGTTTGAAAATGGCGGGTCTGGGCCCCTTGAATACTCCTCAGTAGTGAGGGCTTAGAGGATTGTGCCCAGAACCAGAGGACACGCCCACTCCGTGCCCAGCGGCACGGTGGCGGATCACCAACAACCTCATCCTAATCCTCCTCCTCCTCCTCATCCTCCTCATCCTCCTCATCCTCCTCATCCTTATTATTAACATCATAACCACTACCACCATACTTAATTTATATTTATATATCATCGCGTTATCAACAAACATATCCTCATCGCCCTCGTTATCAGCATCGTCATCATTATCACCATCATCATCGTCATGATCATCATCATTGCCATCGTTACCATCATCGTCGGCATCATCACCATTATCATCATCGCCGCTGGCGTAGTCGTGAACATCACCAGCATCATCATCGCCATCATCATCCTCGTCTTCTTCGTCGTCCTTTTCCTCATCGTCACCAGCATTGTCGTCATCATCTTCAGTAGTATGAATAGCAGATTCACCACCATCATTATCGCCATCACCTCTATTGCCATTGACAACAACACGCACGCTCCGTACCATCGGATTGGGAGTAGCATGTCATTCCGCCTCGACGGTTAGGGGTCGATGAAACATCTGGCCCTTCAGGTCACCAAACTAGCAACCATTACCGTCAACATCGCCATCATCGTCGTCATCGCTTCTACTTATCAACAACCTCCATCATCATGTTCATCGTTGTCCGCCATCGTGATCGTCTTCGCTTGTTTGCCTGCGCTGTGCTCAATGCGATGCTGAAGGATGACAAATACATACAAACAGTTCACGGCTCCCACGCTACGGACGCATTCAGCCGACATGTCTCCCGATTGCCTTGGCAGCAACCCGCTTGCTTCTAAGGTGTTCGAACATGGCCATGTGCGCATAGTGGCGCGCCAGCGCGTCAAGGTTATCTAACGCAACAACTTCCTCTTCGTGCGGTGGTGCGCAGTTGGTCAGCGCCCGTTCACCGCATTGCTTGGGGTGTCTGTTCTGGCCAGCAAGCAGCCAGAGTCCCTGACATCCGACAAATCCTTCCCAGGGGGTTATTCTTCGTCCCAGGCCAATTTCTGATCGCCCTGGGTTACTCCGCTTTCTCTCCCAGGCCAAGGTCCTCTTCACGAGCTTGCCTTATGCAGGTCGGCTTGTGTAGTGGTCTGGGGCTTGCCTGGCGTCTCCCAGGCTTGCATTACGGTCACATCCGAGGCGTCGAGATCTGTTTGTCGCGACTCCTCCTCCTCCTCCTCCTCCTCCTCCTCCTCCTCCTCCTCCTCCTGCTCCTCCTCCTCAACCTCCTCCTCCTCCTCCTCCTCCTCCTCCTCCTCCTCCTCCTCCTCCTCCTCCTCCTCCTCCTCCTCCTCCTCCTCCTCCTCCTCCTCACAAAAAGCAAGAAGTGATCGCCCCAGGGCCCGCAGACGGCCCCGAGGGGCCGAGATGGCGGACCACGCCCACACGGAAGAAGCCAGATCGGCGGAGACCCGGGCCGGGTGAGCAGGCAGGCAGAGCCCCTCTGCCGTCGCCCCCCCCCCTCCTCTCGGCACCGCTCTCGGACGCGTGCGCCTCTGCCCTCGGCGAGGGCCCTCGAGGAGCACCCTGGATCGTCTCGCGAACAAAGCGCGCGAAACCAGGAGAGGGCACGGGGAAGGGGCGCCCGAGCGACGGCAGAGCTCGGACGGGACGGCCACTGCAGGGACGAGGACGGGGGGCATGGGACGCAGCTCCAACGCAGCCAGGCAGCCTCGGAGACCCACGGAGGAGGTTGAGGAGGAGGAGGGGGAGGAAGAAAAAGAGGAGGAGGAGGTTGAGGAGGAGGAGGAGGAGGAGGAGGAGGAGGAGGAGGAGGAGGAGGAGGAGGAGGGGAGGAGAGGAGGAGGAGGAGGAGGAGGAGGAGGAGGAGGAGAGGAGGAGGAGGAGGAGGAGAGGAGGAGGAGGAGGAGGAGGAGGAGGGGAGGAGGAGGAGGAGGAGGAGGAGGAGGAGGAGGAGAGGAGGAGGAGAGGAGGAGGAGGAGGAGGAGGAGGAGGAGGAGGAGGAGGAGGAGGAGGAGGAGGAGGGGAAGGAGGAGGAGGAGGAGGAGGAGGAGGAGGAGGAGGAGGGAGGAGGAGGAGGAGGAGGAGGGGGAGGAGGAGGAGGGAGGTGAAGGAGGAGCGGGAGGAGGAGGAGGAGGGGGAGGGGGAGGGGGGCCCTCGAGCTGAGGCTTTGGGCCCCGCGCGAAGCCCAACAAGAGATGCCCCGCGAGGCCTCCGAGAGGCGCGCCGCCGAGCTGGAGCTCGCCTGCGGGGCGGGGGCGGCCAGCGCGGGGCCCGCGGAGCCCGGGCACGCCAGGCCGCGGCGGGGCCTTCGTCGTCGGGGACGCCGCCGACGACGCCGCCGACGACGACGACGACCACGACGACGACCACCACCACGACGACGACGACGACGACGACGACGACGACCACGACGACGACGACGACGACGACGACGACGACGACGACGACCACCACGACGACGACGACGACGACGACGACGACGACGACCACCACCACCTCCACCACCACGACGACGACGACAACGACGACGAAGCGACGACGACGACGACGATGACGACGATGACGACGCCGATAGGGACGCCGACGACGACGACGCCGTCCACTGTCGGGGGCTCAAGAGGTCGACCAGACGTAAGAGTGACCTTTCGCCGGAGTGACCTTCCCAGACCCCCTCGCGCTGCGAAGAATTCACGGCGGGAGGTTCTTCACCATTTTCGGCCTCCAGGGGGGCCCTTCCCAGGCCTCGGGGCCGGGACAAAACGACTCAGGATGCAGAACCGGGTCCCGGAGAAGGGGCCCAGCCCTCTGAGAGGGGCGACGTCGTGAACAGAGCACGACGTCGGGGGGCTGGGCTCGGTGCGTGCCCAGTGGGGTCCCCCGATCGTTGGACGCGGAGCGGTGGCGGCGGCCTGCGCGCCCAGGCTTGGCCCCCCCGCGCCCCCCGGTAAGCGGCTTGACGGGGGGCGCGGCTGGAAGCCGCGCGCCGAGGGTCGTGCTTGCCCGGGGTCCCTCCCGCGTGTGGCCGAAGGGGCGGGGGGGCAATGCAAGCGGGGGTCAGCCAGGGCGCCGGAGCTTGCAGGACCCTGCAGAGCCCGTCGGGCCGGGCGAAAGGGGGGGTTTGGGAAAGGAGGGGTTACGAAATCTGCTGCATGCAGCTGGTTTCGGCCTCACCGAGGGGCCCATTCCTCGATACATGGCCGCCTCCGGCGCCGGGAGGCGCCGGGAAAATCAGCTGCGTGAGCTGATTCTCAAACCCCCCCTTTGCTATCCCCCCCTTTCGCCCGACCCGAGCCAGGGTTGCACTGGCCCGGGCTTGGGTGCAGGATCCTGCAGGGCCTTGCAGGATCCTGCAAGGCCTCACTGGCCCGAGTTTGGGTTGACCTGGGCGAGCAGGTCCCCGACACTGAGCTCCTCCTGCTCTCCTTCGGGGGCCCCAGACCTGCTCGCCTCGCGAAGGAAAGGAGCACGACAGGAGATTTCCGGCCGTGTTCAGCCCCCTGGGAGCCTCCGCCGCCCCAGGGCAGTCGAAAAACGACACTCGGGATGAAGAACCCGCCCCAAGAGGAGGGTGGGGACGTTCAGGGACCCCGTATTGAAAAATCATGGCATCGCATGTCTGGGGTGGGGATTCGCGGTGGCTGTACGGTCTGGAGACTTCGGTCGTTCTGCGAGGACGTCTTGGGCGACTGGACTCCTCCTCCTGCTGCGTTTCTTCGGGGGGCCCCAAGCGGTGCGGTGACCACTGGCAAGGCTTCGGGCTGCGCACAGACAGCCCCCCTTAGATATTCCAAGCTGGCCTCAATAGACCCCCCGGGTAGTCCGGGGCGGTCTTAACATTCTGGCGCCGCTCCGTGCCCCAGAGTTGCGGTGTTGAGACCGCACGGGGTTACTCGGGGTGGTCTGGTGATGCCAACCGGGACTGTTTGGGGAGCTTGCCTGCGCGCAGCCTGAAGCCTTACCAGTGACCACACCGTGTGGCGAGTCAGTGGGGATGCAGGTGTGGCCGCACGGTGTTGGGATCTGGGCCGTTCCCCGAAGACGTCTCGGGCGACTGGGGCCTCAGGTCCCAAATTGTGCGGTGACAGACAGTGCGGTAAGGTCTTTGCGGATTCCGAGGTCACCGCACGGTCTGTCACCACACCGTTTTGGGACGGCCAGTCTTCTTCGTCCTCGACGAACTTCCTCCTCTTGCCCAAACATCAGCCGGATTGAATTTCTCAATCTTGAGGTCTTATGTCAATTTCGGCCTCGGTGTGGCTCTTCATGGCTCTGGGGCCGCCAAACAGACGCGGTGGTCGCGTCGGTGTGGAGGGGTGGTACAGTCTTGGCTCTGGTGCTTCAGGTTGTGATGCAAGTGCTCCGAAAATGGCGGCCTCCCTGGTCATCTCGTCGCTCTGACTCTGGGTAGGCTGTGTCTCCCCATATTCCACGTGGTTGACTTGCTATGGCTCCTCGTCGTCGATGGGGATGCTCGCGTCGAGGGCCTGCTCGGCGGCGCCAGCCATCTCCACGTTGCTGAGGCGCTCTCTCGCTGTTGCTGCGGTTGTCTTCCCTTCCTTGTCCTCCCCCTCCCCTTCCTTGTCCTCCTCCTCCTCCTCCTCCACCTCCTCCTACCCCTCCTCCTCCTCATACCCCTCCCCTCCTCTCCCCTCCTCCCCCCCTCCCCCTCCTCCTCCCTCCCCCCTCCCTCCTCCTCCCTCCTCCTCCTCTCCTCCTCCTCCCTCCTCCTCCCCTCCTCCTCCTCTCTCCTCCTCCTCCTCCTCCTCCTCCTCCTCCTCCTCCTCCTCCTCCTCCTCCTCCTCCTCCTCCTCCTCCTCCTCCTCCTCCTCCTCCTCGCGTTGGAGTGCATCCTGCTGTTCTGCTGTGCCCCCGCCGGCCCTCTGCATCGCGAGTTGTACCTGCCCCGCGGCCTGCAGGAATCCGTGGTGCGCCCAGTGCCCGTGCTCGCTCATGTCGGTAAGTACATTAGCAGCTCGGGGCTCAGGGACGCCTCGGCATGAGGTGGTCGAGCTAGCCTTACTTGAGACATCCTCCCATGCCCAACCACATGCATGATTGGGAATGGTGCATCGCCCGACTGCTGGCCAGAGTTCTATGCTGGGACGCTTATGGTGTCAGCATCGGAAGGGTTGTCCAGGTTGTCCGGAGGGTTGTCCGGGGATTTTTTTGGATTGGATTTTTTCCATTGAACATAGTAGGTAGCTTTGTTGCTGCCGTGTCCGCTCAGCGCCCCCTCTTCTGGCCTGGCGCTCGGTGTTGTAGACCAGTTGCTGGTGTTCGTCGCGTGCACGACGTATCGGTGTGTCAGTGGTTATCTGTTGTGCCCGCAGCTCTTCATACGCTTTTTGCATTCTGGCTTCTCCTCGGCCCTCTCGCTGCGGATGGTTACGTTGCTTTCTGCAGCATTCCTTTGCGTTTCCAGTAGTTGTTGCTCAATGATGATGCGGTCCTTGTTGTTGTCGATGAGTCTTAGTTGTGCTTCTGTCAGCCCCTTCTGCAGCTCGATGGTCATCTCGCTGGAGTGGTTCACCTTGGAAGAGTCCCTGACAGCGTGAAGCTCCTCCATTGTCTTGTTGAGGGTTGCTAGGCTTCTCGCCTGTAGAAACTCATGATGAGCATCCATCTTCTCGGTGGTGAGCTTGGTGTTGTGAGTTCCGTCTGGTAGTATTTGGTGTATGTTGCTTGATTGTGTTGCTTCTCTGCGTGTTCCTGAGTTGCTGCTTCTGTTCTGTTTCTCGGAGGTGCTTCCTGAGGGAATAGACTTCGTTGGTGGCCTCCTCTTTCTTCTTTTTGATGTCTGCTGTCAAGCGGTGGTTGTCCTCCTTGAGCGTCCTGAGCAGCGTGCCGATGTCCTGTCCCTCGCTGGTTTCTCCAGTGTTTGTTTGTCTCAGTAGTGCTGGTGTAGGCGTCTTCTTTGACCTTCCTTTTGTGGTTAGTCGGATTCGTCCTTGGCAGCTCCCATTTCGCCGTGGTTGTCGTCCATTGCGTCGTCGATGTCCCGTTGCAAAACGTTGAGCCCCTCAACGTTGATCTCCAGCTCCTTCATGGAAATCTGTCTATAGTGCTGGTGGGTTCTGGTGTTCCCGCAGAAGTCCTCCATGGTCCTCTTGGTGCTACCGATGTCCCTTGCTTGTCGGGCTAGGGATATGCTGTTGAGGATCATGGCTTTGTTGAAGGCGATCTGCGTGACTGTGTCGGTCGCAGGTAAGCCTGCTGCGCTGTTCCTCGCGATGGCCGTTGCGGCACGCCTCTGCTCGATGCATTTGATATGACTTCACTCTTCTTTGAGCTCGGGGTCGTTTGATAGCAAATCCCAGTCAGGTCTACAGGTGACGTAGATCTTGCTCATCGTCATGGCTTTGCTGATGGTGTTGGTGATGTGGTCGTTGTAGTCCTGGGTCGCGTCCTTCTTGTTGGGTGATTTGTCTTGTTCGGGTTGGGTTTTGCCTTACCCTCGCCCTCGTTGTTCTTGTTATTGCCCTTCTGGCTCTGGTTGTCGGCCTCGTGGTCGCTCTTCGTGGCGTTGCCCTTGCCACTGTGGCTGTTGCCCTTCCCGTTGCAGGTCTGGCTGCAGTACCTGTCGGGGCGGTCCTTCGCCTCCGCACGCTGCGCGGTGGCTTCCCGCAGCCGTCAAAGAAGCTGCTGCGCTCAGGGTGCCCTTGGCTTCCCCTCAGATGTACTTCGCGCGCGGGTTTTCAGGGTTGGGTTTCTTGCGAGGGTTTCTTGCGGCCGCGCCCGCACTGTACCGATCCGCTCGCTATTATTCCCCATGATGTCGCCATTGCTGGGACGTGAGGTGGAAGCAATGGTGGCTGTTGAGCGCTACCGTGCGCTGCAAGAAGTTGCCGAGCTGAGTCGAGCTGGTACTGGGTGTCGTGATCGAGGAGTTCACGCGCTGCGGCGACTCGTAGTAGTACTCGTGCTGCTGCTCGCTGTTCTTGCTGTCGGCGGTGCTAAGCCGGGCTGGATGCCGACGTCGTGGCCTTAGTGACCTGAGGAATTGATATCTGAACGGGTAGAAAAAGAAACGGATGTATACGTTGAGGGCATGGTATGGAAGTAAGAGGTGAAGGTAAAACGGCTTTTTTTTTCGGCGTGGCCGCTCTGGGCGCACTGCCACTGACACGCCTCAATCGCTCTCCGCTTCGCAGTTTTCTTCCTGCTCCTCCTGCTCCTCCTCCTCCTATTCCTCCTCCCTCCTGGCAGCTCCTGGGGTGTGGGGGGGGGGGCGCAGAGGAGGAGGAGGACGATGAGCATCTCGGGCAGGGGACGAGTATGCTGGTTCAGGTTGGAGCCACACTTGAGGACGACGAGGAAGCGCCAAAATGTACACAGGTTGAAGAGAGGGCCTCGCAGTCCACCGCAGAGAACATTTGCATAGCAGTACAAGACAAGCAGAGGGCAGTTCAGGAAGAAGCTCGACAAGAAGCTCGAGATCCCTACACGGCGCTGCAAGCACCGCTGACGTCCCAGACAAGCAACCGCGGACGCCCCCCTGCGGCACTGAAGCAGGACCGAGCAAGGACGATGCGATCCATCAGTAGCCGTTTGGGCTCCAGTTGTTCCAGCCTCGCGGGGGGCGGACGAGAGGGGGAGTACGAGACTTGTTACACGCAGCTGGTCTCGGCCCCGCCGTCGGGCGCTCTCCTCCACACGCTGGCGCTGGGAGGCGCCGGGAAGAACAGCTGCGCGAGCGGAGCCGCTAACCCTTCCCTTTACGGCCAGACACTCTGATTCAGCGTGTCGCGCCGGCCTTTCTGGCCCACCGCGCTTCGGCGCGGCACGTCGTCCACGTCCCCCTCTCCAAGCGCCAGCGTCCCGAGCCTGTGCGAGCCTCCTGGCCCGCGGAGCGGAGCGACACGCTATCCGGTCGCAGGGCATTTCGGGTGGCTGGGGCCGCCGCGGCGACACGCTAAGCAGAGGTTCCGACCGTACGCATTGGCGCCAGGACGCGCCAGGCAAACCAGCTATGCGTGCCGATTCGCGAGCCCTCCCTTGCCTAACCGAGGGCGTCTCACCACTCGCAGAGTGCCTACTCGCAAACGTCAAAAAACACAGCTGTGCCTCGAAGCGATGGATCGTGCCCCGTCCCCGCGACGGATCCAGGCCATTTGCGAGTAGCTACCGTGCGAGCAGTGGAACACGCTTGTCGAGTGGGTAATTTGAAGTTACTTTGCGAGTAGTTACTGTTCGAGCTGTGGAACGCTGTCCGCTCGCAAGGCATAGCGTGTCGCAGGGGCCGCTGCTGCGACACGCTGAGCAAAAGTTCCCGACCGTCTTGGCCTTCCCCTTCGCCCGACCCGACGCACGCGACACCCGCCAGCAGCCGCCGATGGCAATGACTGCGACGAGCCCGCCGCCTGCCAGCAAGCCCCGCAGGTCTGGGCCTCCCACATGGGGTCCAAGCAGATGGGGTCGGAGGATCGCTCCGCAGCGCCGATGCATCGGCCATACGGCTCGATGCAGATCCAGTGCTGCTTCACGCCGACGTCACAGATGCACCGCCGACGTCGCCGATGCATCGCCGATGTACACGCCGATCGTTGAAAGTTGGTAGGTCTGGATCCCCAGCCCCCAATCTACCTTAGCCGCCTTCCTATCTCAAGGGTCGAGTGGTTGTCCCTCCTCCCTCCCCTTCAGGGGGCGGGCGGACACCCAATCTGCTTCCAGCGCCTTCCTACTTCATGCTTATACCCACTTCTTCCGACCGACGGGTACGTCGGCTGTCTGGGCCCAGACATGCGATGCCCTGATTTTTCCCATCCGCTGCCGCAGAGCTTTCAACCCCTTCCCTTGGGGTAGTTTTTCGTCCCGGACCCATGCTTGATGTTCCTGGGCCCTGAGAATGGCCCCCAGAGGCCGAGATCGAAGAAAAACGGTCGGACTGGAAGCATCGTTCCGCGTTGACGCCATGATCTTTTCCTAACGTCGGCCTCCCAGAGGTCTCGACACAATCCTCCAAGCCCCACCTGCTCGGACACAATCCAGAAGGCCTCTAGCATCAAGTCGTGTATGTCCCTCTACAGAAGGAATCTCCAAAAATAGGAAAAATTAGTCTGCTGACGATCTTCCCTGCTCGTTTGGCCATTTCTGATTTGTTCTAAGTCTTACATTTCTTCCAAAGTCCGCCTGTAGGATCGACCACATGTAAGAGTGACCCTTCGCCAGAGTGACCTCTGGTGCGGGCCCAAAAAGGGGCCCCCCGATCGCCGAACGCAGTGCGCTAGCAGCGGCTTGCGCGCCCGGGCCTGGCCACCCCGCGCCGCCCCCCCCCTGGAGAGCCGCGCGCCAGGGGCCGCTCTCTCGCCCAGCGGCGCTCTCGCGCGCGGTCGATCGGAGGACACGCCCGACCCATAGCTCCGGCAGGGGGCCCGCGGTGCCGCGCCGCCGCGCGCGCGGGGCCACCAGCAGCACCTCGGAGGGCTCCGGCAGCAGCACGGACTCCTCCGCGCCCCCGCCGCCGCCGCCGGGCCTCGGCGGGGGCGCGGGCCGCCCAGGAGGAGCAGCTGCTGCCGCGGGACACCCGGCATCGCTCGGGCGTGTGCCACCCCTTTCTCGGCCAGGACCATCGAAGAGCCATGTATCGGAAACCGGAACGTATACACTACCAGTGGCGGGCTGTTTTTCAATCCCCGGATTTCTTGAGGGTCGGGGACGACGTCGGGGTGGTGTGGTGTATATGTTTTTCCTTGTT
This sequence comes from Prorocentrum cordatum, assembly GCA_963575745.1. Lineage (NCBI taxonomy): Eukaryota > Dinophyceae > Prorocentrales > Prorocentraceae > Prorocentrum > Prorocentrum cordatum. Next base: position 533,283 of record CAUYUJ010022637.1, on the reverse strand, counting down.
TTCCCGTGGAAACAACAAAAAATGTATACACCAGGATGCTGTATACACCAGAATCCGGTTTCTTGTGCGGATCTCAGTGCGGGACCGGAAAAAGCATCGGTGTATAAAGTTCGGTTCCTCAATTTAGGCCATCTTGCGATATAAAGGATAAAACAAAAAACGCAACAACAAAAACAACACCCACGCACGAAGCCGAAAGAGATGCACGGGGCATGACGTCCGAGCGATGGCGAGCGTTGGGCATCGTGCCCACTTTTTCTGTACCCCTTTTGGGCGTCCAAAGAGTGGGGCGGGACGAGGACAGGGGCAGGCTGTTCCACAGCGTTCTGGAGAGCGCTCTCAGGCTCTCAGGAGGCCACGGCGCTCTGCACAGCCTCCTCCGGAGCCGCCGTTTCTCAGAGATTCCCGATGGATCCCTGTCTGATGTTGTCCCTATCCTGGTCCGGTCTTGCTGCACATGAGAGTGGCCCTCCGCCAGCATCTCTGGTGCGGGCTCCCTGGGGCTCCCCGCTCGCGGAGCGCGCTGATGAGACAGCAGCGGCCGGCGCGCTCGGAGTTGCGCCCCCCCCGGAAGCCGCGCACCGAAGGCCGCGCTTGCCCAGGGCCGCTCCTCGTGTGCAGACGGCAGGAGCCGCGCCGACGGGGGCCGGCAAGCAGGGGGCGCCGGCAGAGGGGGCGAGCGACAGGCAGATGGGAGAGAACCGCAAGCTGCACAGACACGTGCCGCCGTCAATTTCGTGCGTGTCCCCAGTGCTCTGTGCTGGAGCGGCGGTCAGGGCCGACACGGGGTCACAGGGCCCCGTGGGGGCACGGCGGGTCACGAGGCCAACCACGGGGTCACATCAGCCCCGCTGGGCCCCCGAGGGCTCCCCCCGAGGGCTCTCGAGATGGGTCACAGAGCATGCCCGCGAACGCGGGTGTGTGCTTGGCCACGCTACGAAATGGACGCGGCCATATGCACAAAGTGTCTGAAATCTGCGTGGATCTTGGACACCCCTGGTGGCGCCTCTGGCGCCGCGCCCGGCGCGCTGCGCGCACCAGGGAGGGGGGTCCCCTCCCCGAGTCGAGACGTCCGCGTGGACCTCCGAATGTTCATGCTGGGCTTGTGCTTGCTGTCTCTCCCTCGAAAGGCAGGACCGCGAGGACGAGAAGCCGCGGCAGCCGGCCCTGTTCCACAAGACGAAGATGTGCAAGTTCAACCAGCTCGGCATGTGCACGCGGGGGGAGATGTGCCGCTTCGCGCACGGGAGGCTCGACATGAACCCGCTGCCGGACCTCTCCCAGACGAAGCTGTGCAAGGAGCTGCTCGGCACGGGGCAGTGCAGCGACCCGAGCTGCAAGTTCGCCCACACCAGGCAGGAGCTCCGGAGGCACCCGTTCGTGCCAGCGGGCGGCAGGGACCATGCAGGCCCACTGTCGGGGGTCAGGAAGCAGCCCCGTGGCGCGGCGGCCCTCGAAGCCGCTCCGGGGCACGAGGGCGCACAGCTGCAGGATAACGCGAACCTCCTGTGCTCGGACCTGGCGAAGGTCCTCCACAAGATGAAGGAGACCGGCCAGGCGGGCTCTCCCGCGCTGTACGCGGAGCTGGCGCACATCTTCAAGGGATTCCACGACAGCGACTTGGTCGACGCGTGGATGCAGCAGGGCCAGGCCACTGGGGCCTACGGCTCCCCGGAGCTCAACAGCATCGCTGGCGGCTGCGGCGAGCAGAGCGTGGCCGCGACTTGGGCGCACAACTGCCAGAACCTCCCGAGCGCGGCCTACGTGAGCCCGTCGCGCTACCACGGTCAAGGGAGAAAAGATTTCATCAGATCGGATTGTCGGAGGTCCGCGCGGACTTCTTGGATCGGCGCAGGGCCCCCCTTGGCGGCGCTCCCAGCGCCACCCCTGGCGCGCTCCCCGCCAGGGGATGGGGGAATCCGGCGCCGATCCGAGAACTCCGCGCGCGAACCTCCGAGAAATGCTGCTTGGGGGTGGATCGACCTCCTACCCTGACACGTCGATTAGCGAATCGGCCCTTTTCGGTTCGCGAGAGGGCTTCGCGGCCGTCATGTTTGCGGGTCCAGGTCCGTCGGTTCCGGTCCCGGGCCGCTTTCACTAAGGGGAGGTTCACGAAAGGGAGGTTTGTCCACCGCCGACGCTTTGCTCCTCTGCCCTGGGGCCAGGCAGGGGCGGCGCCGCCGCGACGGAGCACCTCGCGGGCTCGGCCGCCCGGCACCAGCAATCCTACGACGAGGCCCGGCTCGGCGAGCGCACGGCGCCGCCGGGCCGGGCGGCCGCGGCCGCGCGGCGCGGGGCGGTGGAGCCGAAGCTGCTCTCGCCCATGTACGCGCCGGCGATGTCCTCCCTCGACTCCCTGGCCCCCTTCGCCCTCGCGTGAGCGATGGGCGACCGCCAGGGGGGGCCGCTGGGCAGCCAGGAGGCGGGAGGCCCGGCCGCTGGCCGGCGCGCCCGCAGGTCCCTGGGCTCGAGTCGGCGGCCGCACAGAAGCAAGCAGTGGCGAGGCGTCACGGCTCGCCTGCAGGCCCACCCAGAAAATGTTCTGAGGACCTTTTGTAGTTTGCACGACATGTTCTTGGAATACTTCTGCCCGGCGCTGTCTCATTTCAACACATCGGGTCTGCGTTCTAAGAACACTGCTGGGTGCTAAGAGCATTCCGTTGTAGGCCCATAGGAATGCGGGGATCGTCGGCCCCGGCTCAACACGAGGCGTGGTCACGCCGGGGTGTGGTTTGCGATCTGCGTCGTCGGGGCGGGGGGGGGGGGCACCGCGGTGCTCTCGTCGCGCCTCCCCGGGGCGTGGCGGAGGCCTCTGTCGAGGCCCTCGCCCGCTCCCCCCGGGGTGCACGTGGCAAGCCACGCCCCTCGGAGTCGCCGGTCGAGGCCGGGGGCCGGCGGGGCGCGGAGCGTCTGGCGCTGTGCGGTGCGACCGGGAGCGGGGTGCGGTGCGGAGCGGGGGCGGAGGTCGGCAGCGGCCGCGTCGGGAGTCCCCCAAGAGGGTGGCGGTGGCCACGCCGTGTGGTGGCCGCTGGCAGGGCTGCGGGCTTCGGGCGGAGGCCCCCCCCCAGACAGCGCCAGCGGGCCTCGACAGGCCCCCCGAGCAGTTGATGGGGGCGGTCTCGACACCCGGGCGCCGCCTCTCTGGCGGCGCCCCTGGGGTGCTCCGCGCCCAAGGGTTGTGGTGTTGCGACTGCCCAGGCTACTCGGGTGGGTCTGTTGGGGCCAGCCAGGACTTTCTGGGGAGCTCGTCTGCGCGCAGCCTGAGGCCTCACCCGTGGCCTCCCCGTGTGGTGACTCAGTGGGGATTCGGGTGTGGCCGCATGGTCTTGGGACCTGGGGTCGTTCTCCGAGGACGTCCTGAGCGACTGGGGCCTCTGAGGTCCTCAAACCTTGCGGTAGCGGACTGCGCGGTGAGGTGCCTTGGGAGCTCGAGGTCACCACACGGTCTGCCAGCGCACCGTGCTGGGATCCCCAAATTGTTGCCCATTCGGTACAGGACTCGCCGTCGGTGTTGCCGCGGACGTTATGCACTTGAGGCTAGAGGTCGCTTATCCAGCAGTGGCCGCTGTCGGTTCTAGGCAACGCCTGCTGTTCGGCATCGGACCCATTGCTTCAGTACCCGTCTCGGACGTGCTATGTCTGTTTTCGAGGCCAGGAGCGCGATTCTCCTACCGATTTAAGCGGCCGTGGCAGCCTCGTTGCGCTCAGCCAGGCCGCGCCAGACCGCGATTTCAATGCATTTGATCTCTGCTACGGTTGGATAGCAAATAGGGATTTCAAGTATCTCAGGCATCATGCCTGATGGACCTGCTACACAGGGCTGACGTCCGTCGCCCTCCCAACGGTTTGCAAAGCTGCCCGCGCACCGTGTTGGTCGCCCAGCCGTGGCTGGAGTCGCGGCAGGTGGGCCCTCCAGGACGCCTGGTCGACGGGGCCATTGCCCCTTCAACGCGCTGCTCCGCTCAGGTGCGTGTCATCGGGTGGCAGGGCCAGGCGAGCAGGAGAAGGAGGAACATGTCCGGATCGGCCCGCGCACACCACGACGGCAGCGAGAGTGGAGCCGCGACCCCTGGGGCAGGCGACGGCCGGGCGGCGTACGGAGCCGCCCAGGCCACAGCCGTGCACGCTGGAGCGACTCTGCTAGGGGGGCTGCCGCGCGCGCGGGGCTGCCAGGCTGCGCACCTGCACCCACCCTGGCCGGGCCGATCCGGGCCCCCCCCTGGAAAAGGTCGCGCAACCATGTCGTCCATTTCTTGATCCCCGCCCCCCCCCCTCCCCCGTCCCCCCCCGACGTCGAGATTTTTCACAGCGTCGACCTCCAGAGGTCTGGACCTCTTCCCCGGCACCGGCTTCTCATCCGGAGTCGCTTTTGCCGACGGCCCCCAGGCCTGGCAGGGGCCCCCAGAGGCCGAAAATAGCGACAAACCTCCCGTCGTGATTTTTTTTTCACGACGCGAGGGGGTCTGGGCTCCCTCCCCCCCCCCCCGGGGACCCCCGAGCTCAATGTTGAGCCAGCCTTAGGTCGGACCTGTCCCCCTACGGGGGGATTTTTTGGACGAAAAGTAAGAAAGAGGCAAAACATATTCCAAGAATGCTCAAAGATAGTAAAAGATAGTCCCCATCTTATGCTTTGATCATGTTTGAAGATTCTCGGGCCGAACAAAAGGGGGGGATTGGGAAAGGGGGGGTTACGAAATCTGCTGCATGCAGCTGGTTTCGGCCTCACCGAGGGGCCCATTCCTCGATACATGGCCGCCTCTTGCGCCGGGAGGCGCCAGGAAAATCAGCTACGTGAGCTGATTCTCAAACCCCCCCTTTGCTATCCCCCCCTTTCGCCCGACCCGAGATTCCTCCTGTAGAGG
>CAUYUJ010022637.1:455921-520921 GCA_963575745.1 Prorocentrum cordatum | reverse complement strand
CGTGATCATCGTCATTTTCACCATCATCATCATCAGCATCAATCGGCGTTGTCATCAACATTTTTATCATCATCATCAGCCGTGATGGAGCGCCCAAACGGGCATATCCTCGAACTTTTGGTAGCCGTGCTGGTTGTCGTACTGGTGGTCGTGGTAGCTGGAGCAGTCGTGCTGGTTGTCGTACTGGTTGCCGTACTGGCAGCCGTGCTTGTTGCTGTATTGGACATACTCGTTCCTTGGAGTAGGCTCCACGATGTTCGTGATGAAGTCGGGGGAAACTCCGGCACCTCTCTGTTGAGATCGTTGGTCTCCTGCTTGTTACGCAGAGATTCGCATTCGTTGTTCAAGTAGGGCTGGCGGTTGAAGCTGTTGCAGGCAATGCCGATGGTGACGTCGATGGCCGCTGGGAAATGCCCCTTCCTGGCGGTGCATTCAAGCCGGCGCATGGCAGCGCGCTCGTGCTGTCGTTCACCGTGTCGCTGTGCTCGGCATCCGCGAGAGCGGCTATGTCTCGGCTCGGAGCGGGTGTCCTCGTAGCACTGGTTCAGAGCCCCGAATCATCAGGGGTAACTCGGGTCAGGGATAACTCGGGCTCCTTTTTCGGGAATCCAAACCCGAGTTACCCCGGACCCGAGTTACCCCGGATAACTCGGGCGTCCAGGGCCCCGAATCATCAGGGGTAACTCGGGTCAGGGCTAACTCGGGTTCCTTTGTCGGGAATCCAAACCCGAGTTACCCCGGACCCGAGTTACCCCGGATAACTCGGGCGACCAAGCTATGTCTCGGCTCGGAGCGGGTGTCCTCGTAGCACTGGTGGCTCGTGATGCAGGTCCTGTGGGTGCGTCATTCCCCGGCGGCGGCGGGCCTCCGTCGCGGGCGCCGAGTCCTCCATGGCCCGGTGCCGAGCCTGGGCGCCGCCCCGTTCGCCCTGTGCGGCGGGGGCGGGCTCGGGCGCGCGCGCCTCTCCTTTTCCTTCTCCTCCTCCTCCTCCTCCTCCTTCTCGTCCTCCTTCTCCTCCTCCTTCTCCTCCTCCTCCTCCTCCTCCTCCTCCTCCTCCTCCTCCTCCTCCTCTTCTTCTCCTTCTCCTCCTCCTCCTCCTCCTCCTCCTCCTCCTCTCCTCCTTCTCCTCCTCTTCCTCCTCTTCTCCTTCTCTCCTCCTCCTTCATCTCCTCCTTTCTCCTCCCTCCTCCTCCTCCTTCTACTCCTCCTCCTCCTCCTCCTCCTCCTCCTCCTCCTTCTCCGTCTCCTCCTCCTCCTCTCCCTCCCCCGCCTCCGACGCTTTGTCTTGCCTGCGCACCGTCTGGCGCACGGCGCCTGACCTGGCCTGATCCGACCGAGCCTGCCCTCCTCCGAAGCAGAACGAACGAGTGAACATAGACTGCTGGAGGTCTGCGCGGATTCTTGGGTCGGCACTGGGCCCCCCTGGCGGCGCCTCCAGTGCCGCCCCTCGCGCGTTGCGCACACCTGGGATGGGGCTCCAGCGCGGACCTCCGAGAGTGTCTGCGTATGCCGACGGTCTTCTCCTTGGGAAGAGGGCCAGCGACGGCCCCCCTGCCGGTGGCCCGTGGACGGGCTGCACCCCGTCTCGGGCGTGGCAGTTCTGCCGTGGACTCCGAGGATGTCGAGCGTCGGCAGAAACACCAGCGCTCCGAGGTCCGCGCGGGCTTCTTTGGTCGGCCAGCGCTGGGCCACCATGGCCGCGCCTCCAAGTGCCGCCCCTGGCGCTTCCTGCGCGCACCTGAGATGGTCTAGGCCTCCTACGTGGGGTCCGCCCCTGATGGTCCGCTACCGAAAATTTCCGGTAGCGCTCCGCAGAGATCGGTCGCTACCGAAATACCGAAATGTAGCGCCCAATACCGGTATCAGACCGTTCTGAAATCCGCTATTTCAACGCCCTCAAACGAAGATCCGGTCGCTACCGAAATTCGGGGTGCGTCGAAATCGCTACCGAAAATTTCCGGTACCAGACCATCAGGGGCATGGATGGGGTCGGAGGATCGCGATGTGTCGGCGATGTGGCGCGACCCTCCGACCCCATCTGCCCCGACCCCCTCCGGGAGGCCTCCTTAGATGGGGTCCATCGCCGACCCAGGAGATCCGCGCGGACCTCCGAAGGGTTATCTTCAGGAGGGAAAAAAACACACAGACACAATTAATCGTCGATCCCTAAGAAAATATGGGAAAATATGGGAATTGGGCGGGAAGACAAAAACCCAGAAAATATGGGAAAATATGGGACACCTTTTTATTTGTGTGTATTTATTTGTGTGTCCCAGGGCCCCTTTATATCTACCAGCCGCCCCTCGCGCCTTCTGCGCGCATCTGAAAAAATCCAGTGCCGATCCACGAGAGTTGATGTGTATGGCGCTGCTTACTAGTCTTTTTTTTATGTTGTTGGAATGATTCGCATTCGAATTTGAATTGTTGCTGTGTCATTCGTATTATTCTTGCAGGTGTACAGGCCCCATGAGCACCACCCCTTTCGGTGCGTTCCCTTTCGCCGCGAAGAGCCTGGTCTCGGAGTCGTGCTGGATGCGCAAAGGGCGGGTGCCTGCGGCCTTCTCGATCTGATATTGTGTGCTTCTCTTCGTTGGAGGCGCCCTTGCGATGCGCCGTCCTGGTTTCAAGGGCGGCTCGCTTGCTTTGAGGCTCTGGCTTGCTGATTCCGCTGTTGTCACCACCCTCCATGCCAAAACAAAACGATACATCTCCCCTACGACTTTTCTCCGCCTCTTCCGCCTCTTCCACCTCTTCCTCTTCCTCCTCATCCTTCTCCTTCTCTTCCTCCTCCTCCTCCTGCTCTTCCGCCTCGGCATCCATCTCCATCTCTGCTTCCCCCTCGCCAGCGCGACAGGCCTGTCAGCCCGTCAAGACGGGTCGCGTGCTTAGCAGTCCACCCGAGCTTCTGCCGGGTGGTGCGGCTGAGCGAGCCAAAACATACATGCACCATTGCCCCAGCTGAGACTTACGATTCGCATGCACGGCAGGGAGGAAAAGAATGGAAGGATGGAGGGAAGGAACGCAAGCAGACGAATGGGGCGGTTATGCCGTTTGAGAGAGGGAGAGAGAGAGAGAGACAACAAAAAAATAAAAAATAAAAAAAATGCTAACGGGGTTCCCCACATAAAGATGTTACGGGGTTCCATTGCTTCTTGTCTGCGCTCTGGCGGGGCCTCCCTGGAGGGGTGGGAGGGGCACGAAACCTGATGAATAATATGGTGTGCGAATACCCTGCCCGCTCTGGTGGGGCCTCCCTGGAGGGGTGGGAGGGGCACGAAACCTGATAAATAATATGGTGTACGGATACCCTGCCCGCTCTGGTGGGGCCTCGCTGGAGGGGTGGGAGGGGCACGACACCTGATAAATAACATGGTGTGCGAATATCCTGCCCGCTCTGGTGGGGCCTCCCTGGAGGGGCGGGAACGGCACGAAACCGAATAATATAATTTGGCGTGCGAATACCCTGCCCGCTCTGGCGGGGCCTCCCTGGAGTGGCGGGAGGGGCACGAAACCTGATAAATAATATGGTGTGCGAATGCCCTGCCCGCTCTGGTGGGGCCTCCCTGGAGGGGTGGGAGGGGCATGAAACCTGATAAATCATATGGTGTGCGAATACCCTGCCCGCTCTGGCGGGGCCTCCCTGGAATGTTGGGAGGGGCACGAAACCTGATAAATAACATGGTGTGCGATACCCTGCCCGCTCTGGTGGGGCCTCCCTGGAGGGGTGGGAGGGGCACGAAACCGAATACCCTGATAAATCATGGTGTGCGATACCCTGCCCGCTCTGGTGGGGCCTCCCTGGAGGGGTGGGAGGGGCACGAAACCTGATAAATAACATGGTGTGCGAATACCCTGCCCGCTCTGGTGGGGCCTCCCTGGAGGGGTGGGAGGGGCACGAAACCTGATAAATAACATGGTGTGCGAATACCCTGCTCGCTCAGGCGGGGCCTCCCTGGAGGGGTGGGAGGGGCACGAAACCTGATAAATAACATGGTGTGCGAATACCTTGCTTGCTCAGGCGGGCCTCCCTGGAGGGGTGGGAGGGCACGAAACCTTATAAATAACATGGTGTGCGAATACCCTGCTCGCTCAGGCGGGGCCTCCCTGGAGGGGTGGGAGGGGCAGGAAACCTGATAAATAACATGGTGTGCGAATACCCTGCTCGCTCAGGCGGGGCCTCCCTGGAGGGGTGGGAGGGGCACGAAACCTGATAAATAACATGGTGTGCGAATACCCTGCTCGCTCAGGCGGGGCCCCCTGGAGGGGTGGGAGGGGCACGAAACCTGATACATAACATGGTGTGCGAATACCCTGCTCGCTCAGGCGGGGCCCCTCTGGAGGGGTGGGAGGGGCACGAAACCTGATAAATAACATGGTGTGCGAATACCCTGCCCGCTCAGGCGGGTCTTCCCTGGAGGGGTGGGAGGGCCACGAAACCTGATACATAACATGGTGTGCGAATGCCTTGCTCGCTCAGGCGGGGCCTCCCTGGAGGGGTGGGAGGGGCACGAAAATTGATAAATAACATGGTGTGCGAATACCCTGCTCGCTCAGGCGGGGCCTCCCTGGAGGGGTGGGAGGGGCACGACACCTGATAAATAACCTGGTGTGCGAATACCCTGCTCGCTCAGGCGAGGCCTCCCTGGAGAGGTGGGAGGGGCACGAAACCTGATAAATAACATGGTGTGCGAATACCCTGCTCGCTCAGGCGGGGCCTCCCTGGAGGGGTGGGAGGGGCGCGAAACCTGATAAATAACATGGTGTGCGAATGCCCTGCTCGCTCAGGCGGGGCCTCCCTGGAGGGGTGGGAGGGGCACGAAACCTGATAAATAACATGGTGTGAGGAAAGGCATGGTATGGTATGGGATGGTGGATGCATGGTATGGCATGGTAAGGTATGGTATGGAGTGGCATGGTATTGGTATGGTATGATACAGTATGGGATGGTGGAGGAAGCGGGAGGAGGAGGAGGAGGAGAGGATGTTCTGGGAAAACAAGAACCCCACTCAGGACGTGGGGAAACAAAGAAAGAGAGAGAGAGAGAAATAACAAAAACAATATATAGAGCGAGAGGCATACAGAGAAGAGCGAGAGAGAGAGAGAGAGGGAGAGCGGGATACACATGTGATACATATATGTACAACAAGTACACCCATTCCCCAACAATTGTTTGCAAACCAGGTTGCGGGCGGGTGGGTGGGGTGATTGCGCGAGCAGTGGGGTTGACGATTTCAAGTTCGGAGGGGTGAATTTAATTTTCTTAAACATGAGGGTCTACCTCCCGAAAAAATTATCCGTACCCCTTTCCGCATTGCAATGTACACGCGATTCTGCCCCATCGTCCATCCGAAATATGAACTCGTACCATCCCAGCTGGGCCAGTATCGACCACCCCCCCGTCCCCTTTTGCAAAAAATGGTATGCGCGCGCGCTCGCCCATCCAAATTTATCCGTTGTCAAGAGCCCCTTGCAAAAACAAACGGGCCGAAGTGCACACGCGCGCGTCGTCGCGCTTGCGTGCCGCAATCCGTCGGAAGCCGTAAGTTTCGAAAGGATTTCAAAATCGAGTGCCCCTAAATACATAACAACACATGGTTTCGCAAGAAGTATGCTCACAAAAAAACTTGCGCTCGCGCTCTTGCTAATTCTGAAGAGAAGCATACGTTTTTTATTAAAACAAATGTTCATAGCATGCTACCAAACGAGCTTCGCGCGCACGCATGACGAAATCGTTCGAACGCCCTTGCGCGAGTGCTGTCGCAAGAACTCGTTGCAAGAAATGGGATGAAGTGCACTCGCGCGCGTCGCCGCGCGCGCATACCGCAACCCGTCAAAAACCGTGAGGTTCGCAAGGATGTCGAAGACGAGCGTTCCGAAACCATGTGAAAACATGTGGTTTCGCAACATCAGTTTTCAACAAAAACTGCACTCGCGCTCTTGCGAGTTCTCAAGGAAACCGTGGGTTGTTCAACATGTTCACGGTATGTTGCCAAGCGGGCCCGTCGCGTCGCATGCTGAAATCATTCGAGCGCCCTTTGCGCGCGTGCTGGAGTAGCAGGGTCCGTGCCAAAGAGCACCATGCGGGCCACTCTCGCGCGTCGGCCGCGCGCGCATGTCAAATCCCTTCCAGCAAAACCTTCATCACCGACGCAAGGACGCCGTCCTCGTCGTCGGCGTGATCAGCATCGGCGCCGTCACTGGCCGTGCCGTCGCCGATGCCATCGTCGTCACAAGCCCCGCCACGATCATCATCGTGTCTACCATTGTCGACGTTGCCATGGTACCGCAACCGCCCAAGTCGCCGACTCGCAGTGAAATATCAGCTGGGATGTGCCCAGCGGTCAGCGCCACCGCGGCCGCGTCGGTCGCGCCAAACTAGTTGGCCGCTGCGCGCGCGAGCATGCGCGGGCTAGCGCGGCCGCAGAATGCACCAGCCAACACCAACTACAAACCGCAATCGCCGCCGCATGGGTCTGTTGCAAACCAATTTGCTGGTGGGTGGGTGGGATGATTGCGCGAGCAGTGGAATTGACATATAACTGCGAACAGGAGTTACTTGCATCACACAGATTGCCCCACGTGTTTTGCACGACCTAGATAACAACCCACGCACCACAAATATTGTTCCACTTAGATTGCACCACCTAGATAGCCCCAAATAGGTTTTCACAGCACCGAATGCTAGAAACACATTGTGTGTGGTCATCGCTGGCGAACGTGCACACACACATGTAGATACACATATATGTACATATATTGTATACAGGTATACACATATTTACATATATGTATCTATATACACGTATACACACCAAAACTATGCCCGTTCTACCCCCCTCTTCAGGCTGACCTCCGAGACGACCTGCGGAATGTTCCACAGGGCCTGCCATCAGCTATGCAAACTCTAAAGCTCAGGAAATCTTGTGCAGCTTATTCCATTCACCACTGGCAAGTTTTGAACGCTTGGCGTACCCCCACCACCCCACCCAGGAAAGATGCGTAGGGGAGGTGCCCTTTATCGAGGGAGCGTGGCATCATGTGGATGCCTCCGGAGTCTCATCGGACTAGAGGCCTCTTAGGTGCCTCTCGGGGTCGCTTGGGATGCCTCCTGGGGGGCTCTTGATGGCCTCTTATGGCGTTTGTGGGGGGGTCTCTAGGGGGGGGTGGGGGAGCCTCGTTGGTCTTAGGGGTCTCGTGGGGCCTTTGGGGGGCCCTCTTGGGGGCCATCTTGGGACCATATTGGAGGACATCGACCAAAAAAGGGGGGTCATGAATTAACCCCCCCCCCCTCCCCTCTTGAATCCCAAGTCGCTTCTTGGCGCCCTCCTCGGGCGCTCTTGGGGCCGTCTCGGGGCCTTCTGGGGCCCCGGTTGGGGCTTGTTTGGAGCCATCTCGAGGCACCGGAAGGCCATCAGAAGCGAAAATATGAGAAGACACACAACCTTGATCTTCCGAAGGTTTTGCAAGGATTTTGGAATGGTGTTGGCCTCTTGAAGGGCACTTAGACCCGTTTTGGCGCGGTTCTGGGACCTGTTGGAGTATGTTGGAAGCCATGTTTCAACCGCGCACCAGGTGCGCCACATTGGGCAATAGGTCGACCGCCCCTCCACCCCTGATAAGAACCAATGCAAAGTGACGGCTGGTTTGCGAGCATTGTGTATTGTGTGTGGGGGTGTCTGTGTGTCTGTGTGTGCGTGTGTGCGTGTGTGTGGGCTTGTGTGTTTGTGTGTTTGTGTGTTTGAGTGTTTGTGTGTCTTGTGTGCTTGTTTGCTTGTATACTTGTATGCTTATGTGCTGATATGCTTGTGTGCTTGTGTGTTTGTGTTTATTGTGCTTGTGTTTGTGGCTGTGATTGTGGTTGTGGTTGTGGTTGTGGTTGTGGTTGTAGTTGTGTTTGCGGTTGTGTTTGTGTGTGTGTGGCTGTGTCTGTGTCTGTGTCTGAGTCTGTGTCTGTGTGTGAGGGGGGGTGCACCCGCAATCATTTGCACTTGTTTTTGACAGGGGTAGTAATTAGGCCTGCACACAGCAGGCATCATGCCGTCTCCCCCCCGCCGTCCCTGGCGAAGTGAACTTTCCATTTTTTGTTGAAACGGGTGGTGGGCTTGTACGAAGCAGGCAATACGTCGCACCCCCCGCCTTCCCTGTCAAAAACCAATGCAAAGTGATGGCGGGGCGTCCGCGCATGATCCAGATGTTGGTGCAAAGTCCACTTTGTATTGTTTTTGACAGGGATGGCGGGGGGGGGGTCGCCGTGGTCCCAGGTTTGTCGCCAGCCGGGTGGGGGAGCGGATGCTGATCAGTAAGGAACATTGATCAAGCTACCCCCCCAGATTTCAAAAGGAAGCCGTTTTGCCCACTCCCACCCGCCCTCCAAAAACAGCACTGAGCTTGGGGCCGCAATCTCACAGAGCTCATGGGCTGGGACCCCCCCTGAAGCAAATTGCAGGCACCGGCACCGACTGACAAAACGTGGCACCATCAGGAACCGGGGCGAACATGGAAGCTCAGACGAAGAGTAGAAAGGATGTCGTCAGCAGTGCGCAGCTGGAAAAGCGGGAGCACGCGGTCGCCCGACCTACCAATGTGTCACACCACCATCTTGTTCACAGAGCAAGACAAAAGGCCCATGTTCTGACCTCTCTCGCCACAGGTGTGCACCCTTACCAGTCTTGTCAAAGAGCAGTGCAAATGGCACGACGTGTCAGTCATATTCCTGCCATCCAGGTTGCGGGTCCAACCACTACAGGACGAGTCCTCGCGCACGCGGCGCCGATGGCGGAAGACGCGTGCTTAGGGGCGCCCCATGGTGCGACAGGAGCCGCCGCAACACACGCCAGGTAGCCGCCGCCGGCGCAGCGCGTGCACTTTCGGCACGGTTGCCCCGAATAGCCACACGCTGGAGCGGATTGCTTCTGCCTCGCCGCCGACGAAAAGTAGTAACTCCGGCGCCACGACTGGTACCGCGCAGCTGACTTGGTCGTCGGCGGCGACTTGGAGCCGAGGCAGAAGTCAAAGCACGGCGTGGGTTGGCGGCGCGCAGAGGGGGTAGGGGGAGGGGGGAAGGCTTCTTAGAAGCCCCCTGCTTAGAAGGCCTCGGCCTTACGTCTATAGAGAAGGCCCGCGCCTGCTAAGAAGCAGGGGTGCTTCTAAGAAGCCTTCCCCCCTCCCCCTACCCCCCTCTGCGCGCCGCCAAGTGGGGTGCACGGCAGGCGAGTGCGGCGCAAGGGCAGAGGAGAGAGTGGAGAGGGGCACGCGGGGAGCGGAGGCCGCACCGGTGCCGGGGGCGCACGACGAAGTGCGGGGCATGCGCTGCGAGGCGGATATGTCCAGGGGCCCCGCAGCGTGCCCCGCACGAGACACGGAGCATCGTGGCGCGCCCGGCGGGGCGCCAGACGCAGCCGGCTCGTCGCTCCTGGGCCCCCCCCCCCCCCGGGCACTCGAGCGACACGAGCCGCTCCCGCGTGCCACCTGGGAAGCTCTTCGCGCCGCCAGGCTGGACCGCTTCGGCGGGACTGGGTGTGCCCCGTTCGCCCCCCACCTCTCCCCCTCGCCTTCCGAGGAAGAGAGGACTCGGCGGTCGGCCCGCGGGGGGTAGGGAGTGAGAGGGGGCGGGCCTTCTCCGAAGGCTTGGAGGTCCTCCATCCTGCCGTCACTCCCTCGCTCTCCGCCGAACAACGGCATGAACATGTCGGAGTTCCGCGCGGATGTCCGGGATCGACGCTGGGCACCCCTGACGACGCCTCCAGCGCCGCCCCTGGCGCGCTCCGCGCGCCAGGGAGGGGGGCCCAGCGCCGATCCAAGAAACTCGCGCGGACCTTCGACAGCTTATGTGAATGCAGTTGTTTGTTCGTCTGGTCTTCTTATCTTCCTCCTCGACCGCCCTCCCCCTCCTCCTCCTCCACCTTCCACCCTCCACTCTCCTCCTCCTCCAGAGCATCCATGAGGGTCCAACCTCCGAGTACGGTGACTACCAGTATGCTCTTCCCTCCCTACACATCGAGGGGGGACAGTAGGGTACCTCAACAGGGTATCAGGGTACAGCTACGACAACGCATGGGGCAACTATCGTCCAGTTCATTATGGAAGAGAAGTGAGCCGAGAGAGAGAGAGAGGAGAGAACAGGATAGAGTAGGATAATTAGGCCCCCCTGCAGAAGTTTGGAAGGCAGGGGCCTCCTGTTTCTCCTCCCCGTCTCCTTTTGAGAGGTCGTGTCGTCGTCTCTTCCCCTCTAGCTTGGAAGCCCTGCTCGCCCAGCGCGTCCCCTATCATGGGGCATGCGGAAGGGCCGGCAGCTGCTCCCCCCCACTGACCCGCAGGGACTCGCATTCACAAGGTAGCGAGCCTCTCTCACGGGGCCACCTTGGAGCTCACCCCTTGAAGCTTCGAGGTCTGCCTCCTGCCGGCCCAGGTGAGAAGTCAGGGCTGTTGCACAACCAAATCGCAGGGGATGTTGCAGACGCGCGCAAGGCACCAGCCTAGGTGTGTTGACGTTGACCCCTTTTATGCGGATGTCCTGTCCTGTCCTGTCATGCTCCTCCTCGACGGGTCCCCTTCCGCCGGTGAAAGTAAGGCCGCCCGGCATGCGGGCTTGTGCCGAGATTTGGAGGGGCTGCTTGCCAAGCAGGGCCAGTCGCGGCAGGCCATCGTCGAGGACGTTCCAAGTTTGCTTTTGCTTGGGGGAGGGGGCGGAAGAGGAGGAGACGTACGGGGAGAAAGAAGAGAAGGAACGAGGAGGAGGAGGAGGAGGAACAGGAGGAGGAGGAGGAGGCAGAGGAGGAAAGGGAGCGGGAGCGGGAGGGGGAGGGGAATATGGAGGAGGAGGGAGGAGGGGAGGAGGAGGAGGAGGGAGGAGGAGGAGGAGGAGGAGGAGGAGGAGGAGAGGAGGAGAGGAGGAGGGGGACGGGGATGGGGAGGGGGAGGGGGAGGGGATAAAGAGGGAGGGGGGAGGAGGAGGAGGAGGAGGAGGAGGAGGAGGAGGAGGAGGAGGAAGAGGAGGAGGAGGAGGAGGAGGAGGAGGAGGAGGACGAGGACGAGGACGAGGAGGAGGAGGAAGAGGAGGAGGAGGAGGAGGAGGAGGAGGAGGAGGAGAGCAGGAGGAGGAGGAGGGAGGAGGAGGAGAGGAGGACGGGGGGAGGTGGGGGGGGAGGGGGAGGGGGAGGAAGAAGGAGGAGGAGGAGTAGGGAGGAGGAGGAGGAGGCGGAGGTGGAGGGGAGAGGAGGAGTAGGAGGAGGAGGAGGAGGAGAAGAAGAAGGGGAAGTGGGAGGGGGAGTAAAGGTAAGGATGCGTACGGACCTCATGCCTCCTGAACTATCGAAGACGCCTACGGCGAATCACCGCCGCCCCCTGTCTTTTGAATCGCCCATGTGGCCGAGCGTCGTGGCAAGAGCTCCGCCAAGCTATCGGACCATGTGTTCCCCCAACCGTTGTGGAAACCCTTCGGGGAACACTTGGGGGAGGATAGTGGGGAAGATCAAAGAGGAGGCGGAGGAGGAGGTGGAGGAGGTGGAGGTGGAGGTAGAGGAGGAGGAGAGTAGGAGGAGAAGGAGGATGAGAAGGAGGCGGAGGAGGAGAAGGAGGGGGGCATCTCGAGAGCCTCTGGGGACACTCTTGGGGCCTCCTGGGAGCTTCCTGCGAGCCTCTTGGAGGCATCTTGAGGGCCTCCTTGGGCCTCTTGGGGGGCTTTGGGGGCTTCTCTGGGGCCTCTTCGGCCGTCTTGGTGGGCTCCTGGCCCGTCTGACGCCGTCAGAAGCCGTTTGGGGACCTCTCTGGGCCGACTTGTGGCCCTCTTGGGGTGCTCCAGGGCCGTCTTGGAGGTCATCTTGGGCGTCTTGGAGGCCTCTTGGGCCGTCCTGGGGCCCTCTTGGGGTCGTCTTTGGGGGCCTCTTGGGCAGTTCGGGTGCCATACTGAAGGCCTCTTGGGCGATGTTGGGGCGATCTTCGGGGCTCTTGGGCCGTCTCGGGCCGTCGGAATGCCGAAAATACGCAAACGCCTAAATCCTTGAAAAACCTATGGGAAATCAATGATGTGGGCCTCTTCGGGCCTTCCTGGAGGCCCTCTTGGACGCCTCTTGGGCCATCGTAGGGCCATCTTCGGCCGTCTTGGTGGGCTCGTGGCCCGTCTGACGCCGCCGGAAGCCGTTTGGGGGGCCTCTCTGGGCCGACTTGTGGCCCTCTGGGGGTGCTCCAGGGCCGTCTTGGAGGCTATCTTGGGCGTCTTGGAGGCCTCTTGGGCCGTCTTGGGGCCCTCTTGGGGTCGCCTTGGGGACCTCTTGGGCAGTTCTGCGGCCATCTTGGAGGCCTTTTGGGTGATCTTGGGGCGATCTTTGGAAGCTCTTGGGCCGTCTCGGGCCGCCGGAATGCCGAAAATAAGCAAATGCCAGAATCCGTGAAAAACCCATTAGACATCAATGGTTTTGGCCTCTTCGGGCCTTCCTGGAGGCCCTCTTGGACGCCTCTTGGGCTTGGGCGTCTTAGAGGCCTCTTGGGTCGTCTTGGGGCCCTCTTGGGGTCGCCTTGGGGACCTCTTGGGCAGTTCTGCGGCCATCTTGGAGGCCTTTTGGGTGATCTTGGGGCGATCTTTGGAAGCTCTTGGGCTCTTGGACGCCTCTTGGGCTTGGGCGTCTTAGAGGCCTCTTGGGTCGTCTTTGGGGGCCCTCTTGGGGGCCTCTTGGGCAGTCCTGAGGCCATCTTGGAGGCCTCTTGGGTGGGGGCTCTGGGGGCGATCTTGGGGGCCTCTTGGGCCTTCTTGGGCCGTCGGAAGGCCGAAAAGGAGCAAATACGAAAATCCGTCAGAAACCCAAGGGAAATCAATGATTTTGGCCTACTCGAGCCCTCCTGGAGGACCTCTCGGAGGCCTCTTGGGCCGTCTTGGAGCCCTCTTGGGCACCTCTTGGGCAGTCTTGGGCCGTCTTGGAGGCTTCTTGGGAGGACTTGGAAGTATCTTGAACCCTCGTGGGCCGTTTTGGAGGCCATCTTGGAGGCATCTTGGAGGCCACCTTGGGCCATCTTGGCAGTCTTGTTGGGCATCTTGAGTCGTCTTGGAGGATTTGTTCCGGACATTGAGGTCGTTTGCGCGCCTTTGCGGTCCTTTCTGGATGGCTGGCGGGACGGACCCGAGCCCCAGGGGAAAAAGAACCAAAACCAAAACCGAAAGGATCCAGCACGCCAGGCACCCCTGTGGCAAGCCAACAGGGGGCGGCGGATGACGGAAAGAGCGTTCACGCGGTTCCGTTCTTGGTAGGGAGCCCAAGGAAGGGGGTCCAGGGGGGGGGGGCGGCCGGTCGAAAAGTCTAATAGCCTCTGCGGGGGCCCAAAACGGTCCCCGATACCCGTAAGACGGCCCAAGAGGGCCCCAAGACGGCCCCAGAGCGCTCCAAGACGGCCTCAGTTCGCTCCACGACGATCCAAGAAACCCCCCAGGCACCCTAAGATGGCTCAAAGGCGGTCTAAGAGGCCCCAAAGACGCTCCAAGTAGCCTCAAAGAGGCTGTCCAAGAGAGCCCAAGGAGACAACATTCCATTGTTTTTCTATGTTTTTGCAAGTTTTTGGGGTTTCGTTTTTTCTGGCCAAGAACGGCCGAAAGCAGCATCAGAGGCTCCAAAGATCGTCCCAAGGCGGTCGAAGAGGTCCCTGGAAGGGTCTGAAAATTGCCAAAGAGGGCCCCAAGACTGGCCAAGAAGGTCCCCAAACTGTCCGACAGGGTTCAAAGACGGCCCCAAGAGAGCCCCAAGAGAGCACCACGAGCCTCCCAAGAGGGCTCCAAGAGGCCGCCAAGAGAGCCCCAAGAAGGCCACAGGCCTCGAAGAGGCCCCAAGACGTCCCACAAGGTCCCAAGACGGCCCAAGAGGGCCCCAAGACAGTCCAAAAGAGCCCCAAATGGGCCCCAAGAGGACGGCCCAGAAGACCCAGTGACGCCAGATAAAGAGTGATCGGTAACGCTAAAAGCTCTTCACGCCAAGGCTCACAACGGCGAAATCGGGGAGAGACGGATTTATCCAGATACCGGTAAGGCGGCGGCCCAAGATGGGCCTCTCTTGGCGGCCTCTAGGGGCTCTCTTGGCGGCCTCTAGGGGCTCTCTTGGGAGGCTCGTGGTGCTCTCTTGGGCCTCTCTTGGTGTCGTCTTGGGGCCCTCTCGGGCCGTCTCGGGGTCCTCTTGGCCAGTTTTGGGGCCCTCTCTGGCAATTTCTAGACCCTTCTAGGGACCTGTTCGGCCGTCTCGGCGCGATTTTTGGAGCCTCTGAGGCTGCTTTCCGCCGTTCTTGGCCAGAAGTGACGATAACCCACACAACTTATAAGAACAACACAAAAGTAATCGAATTTTGTCTCCTCGGGCCCTCTGGGAGACCTCTTTGAGGCCACTTGGGGCGTCTTGGGGGCTTCTTCGACCGCCTTTGAGCCATCTCAGGCCGTCTTGGGGGTGTCTTCGACCATCGTCGAGCCCAGGAGGCAGGGACAAGCAAAAGGGCGTGAAAACGAACCCTCAAGAGGAAGGGGAGACGGCCTCAAAAGAAATTGTGCAACGATTGGTACCGATTTTCGTCGGCGAAAGACGGCCAAAGGCCTCGAAGAGGCCCCAAGACGTCCCACAAGGTCCCAAGACGGCCCAAGAGGGCCCCAAGACAGTCCAAAAGAGTTCCAAATGGGCCCCAAGAGGACGGCCCAGAAGACCCAGTGACGCCAGATAAAGAGTGATCGGTAACGCTAAAAGCTCTTCACGCCAAGGCTCACAACGGCGAAATCGGGGAGAGACGGATTTATCCAGATACCGGTAAGGCGGCGGCCCAAGATGGGCCTCTCTTGGCGGCCTCTAGGGGCTCTCTTGGCGGCCTCTAGGGGCTCTCTTGGGAGGCTCGTGGTGCTCTCTTGGGCCTCTCTTGGTGTCGTCTTGGGGCCCTCTCGGGCCGTCTCGGGGTCCTCTTGGCCAGTTTTGGTGCCCTCTCTGGCAATTTCTAGACCCTTCTAGGGACCTGTTCGGCCGTCTCGGCGCGATTTTTGGAGCCTCTGAGGCTGCTTTCCGCCGTTCTTGGCCAGAAGTGACGATAACCCACACAACTTATAAGAACAACACAAAAGTAATCGAATTTTGTCTCATCGGGCCCTCTGGGAGACCTCTTTGAGGCCACTTGGGGCGTCTTGGGGGCTTCTTCGACCGCCTTTGAGCCATCTCAGGCCGTCTTGGGGGTGTCTTCGACCATCGTCGAGCCCAGGAGGCAGGGACAAGCAAAAGGGCGTGAAAACGAACCCTCAAGAGGAAGGGGAGACGGCCTCAAAAGAAATTGTGCAACGATTGGTACCGATTTTCGTCGGCGAAAGACGGCCAAAGGCCTCGAAGAGGCCCCAAGACGTCCCACAAGGTCCCAAGACGGCCCAAGAGGGCCCCAAGACAGTCCAAAAGAGTTCCAAATGGGCCCCAAGAGGACGGCCCAGAAGACCCAGAGACGCCAGATAAAGAGTGATCGGTAACGCTAAAAGCTCTTCACGCCAAGGCTTCAACCGCGAAAGCGGTGAGAGCCGGATTTATCCCGATACCGGTAAGGCGGCCCAAGAGAGCACCACAAGCCTCCCAAGAGAGCCCATAGAGGTGAGACATCGGTGTGAGACATCGCTTCCAGCGCCAAGGCTGTGATTACGCACAGTGGCGCGAGCTATCGCGGGCAAGTTCTTGAAGCGCTCTTTCCGTTCCCGTGCCGGCCCAGGTAACGGAAAGAGCGAGGTGCGAGTGATGATGTTGTGTTTGGGCGAAGCCTTTTAGGGAGGGGTCCAGGGGAGGGGGGAGGGGCGGAGGGATGGGTCTAATGGCCGCTCGGGGCGTCTTGGAGGCCTCTTGGGCGCTTCTTGGACCGTCAGAGGCGCCCAAAAAGGCCCAAGATACCTCCAAGACGGCCCAAGAGCGCTCCAAGAGAGCCCAAGACCGCCCAAGACGACCCAAGAGACCTCCAAGAGGCCTCCAAGACGCCCCAAGAGGCGCCCAAGGGGCGTCCCAAGAGGGCCCCAAGAAGCCAAAGTCATTGATTTCCGTTGGACAACGTACATCTTGAGCATACGCAGCTTTTCGGCATCCACGGCGTCGACGACGGCCCAAAAGGCCCCCAAAACCACCCCAGGGCGGCCCAAGAGGTTCCCAAGAGGCTTCCAAAACGGCCCGAGAGGGCCCCAAGACGGCCCAAAAGGCGCCCAAGAGATGGGGCCCCAAGAGGGGGACAACCAACCGAAAAGTCTAGCCTTTCGCCCCAAGGAGCTCCCAGGAGGCCCCAAGAGTCCCCAAGAGGCCCCCCAAGAGGCCCAGGAGGCCAAAAATATTGATTTCCCACCGAAAAACATATGTTTTTAGCATATACTGCGTTTCGGCTTTCACGGCGTTAACGACGGCCCAAGAGGCCCCCAAAACCGCCCCAAGACGGCCCAAGAGGCTCCCAAGAGGCCCCCAAAACGGCCCAAGAGGGCCCCAAGACGGCCCAAGAGGCGCCCAAGACGGCCCAAGAGAGCCCCAAGACGGCCCCAAGAGGGGGACCACGAACTGACAAGTCTTAGCCTTTCGCCCCAGACGCTCCCAGGAGGCCCCAAGAGCCCCCCAAGAAGCCCCAAGAGGCCCCCAAGAGGCGTCCCAAGAGGTCACCAGGAGGCCCAAATCGTTGATTTCCTTTGGCAAACATGCGTTTTCAGCAAACACGGCTGTTCGGCTTTCACGGCGTTGAAGACGGTCCAAGAGGCCCCCAAGACCGCCCCAAGACGGCCCAAGAGGCTCCCAAGAGGCCCCCAAGAGGCCCCAAAAAGGGCTCCAAAAGGGCCCCAATAGGACTCCCAAGAAGGCCCAGAGATGCCAAATAAAGAGCGATCGGTAACGCAAAAAGCTCTTCACGCCAAGGCTCCCAAGAGCGAACGGTGACGTAAACAAGCTGATAAGACCAAGGCTCCCAGCAGAGAGCGGTGACGTAACAAGTTCCTGACACCAAGGCCCAGCCAAGGCTCAGGAACGGGCGGCAACGCAACAATCTCTGAACACCAAGGCTCCCAAGAGCGAGAAGTGACGTAACAAGCTCTCAACGCCAAGGCTCCCAGTACGAACGGTGGTGTAAGTAATTTCGGTTTCTGTTTCTGAAGCGCTCTTTCAGTTTCTGTGCCGGCCCAGGTAACGGAAAGAGCGAGGTACGAGTGTTGACGTTGTGTTTGGGCGAAGCCCTCTAGGGAGGGGTCCAGGGGAGGGGGGAGGGTTGGAAGGATGCGGTCTAACGACCGCTCGGGGCGTCTTGGAGGCCTCTTGGCGCTTCTTGGGCCGTCTTGGGCGCTGAAGACGGTCCAAGAGGGGTCCAAGACGGCCCAAGAGCCCTCCAAGAGAGCCCAAGACCGCCCAAGACGGCCCAAGAGGCTTCCAAGACGCCCCAAGAGGCGCCCAAGAGGCGTCCCAAGAGGGCCCCAAGAGGCCAAAATCATTGATTTGCTTTGGGACACATACATTTTGAGCATACGCGACTTTTCGGCCCCCACGGCGTCGACGACGGCCCAAGAGGCCCCCAAGACCGCCCCAGGACGGCCCAAGAGGCTCCCAAGAGGCCCCCAAAACGGCCCAAGAGGGCCCCAAGACGGCCCAAGAGGCGCCCAAGACGGTCCAAGAGGGCCCCACGACGGCCCCAAGAGGGGGACCACGAACCGAAAAGTCTAGCCTTTCGCCCGAAGAAGCTCCCAGGAGGCCCCAAGAGGCCCCCAAGTGGCCCCCAAGAGGCCCCCAAGAGGCGTCCCAAGAGGCCCCCAAGAGACCAAAAACATTGATTTCCCTTTGGAAAACATACGTTTTTAGCATATACGGCTTTTCGGGTTTCACGGCGTTGACGACGGCCCAAGAGGCCCCAAGACCGCCCCAAGACGGCCCAAGAGGCCCCCAAAACGGCCCAAGAGGGCCCCAAGGCGCCCAAGACGGCCCCAAGAGGGGGACCACGAAGCGAAGCAAAACGGTTAGCCTTTCGCCCCAAGAAGCTCCCAGGAGGCCCCAAGAGCCCCCCAAGAGGCCCCAAGAGGCCCCCAAGAGGCGTCCCAAGAGGCCACCAGAAGGCCCAAATCATTGATTTCCTTTTGGTAAACATACATTTAAAGCATACACGGCTTTTCGGTTTTCACGGCGTTGAAGACGGTCCACGAGGCCCCCAAGACGGCCCAACAGGTTCCCAAGAGGCCCCCAAAACGGCCCAAGAGGGCCCCAAGACGGCCCAAAAGGGCCCCAAGACGGCCCCAAGAGGGAGACCACGAACTGAAAAGTCTTAGCCTTTCGCCCCAAGACGCTCCCAGGAGGCCCCAAGAGCCCCCCAAGAAGCCCCAAGAGGCCCCCAAGAGGCCCCCAAAAGGGCTCCAAAAGGGCCCCAATGGGACTCCCAAGAAGGCCCAGAGACGCCAAATAAAGAGCGATCGGTAACGCAAAAAGCTCTTCACATCAAGGCTCCCAAGAGCGAACGGTGACGTAAACAAGCTGATAAGACCGAGGCTCCCAGCAGAGAGCGGTGACGTAACAAGTTCCTGACACCAAGGCCCAGCCAAGGCTCAGGAACGGGCGGCAACGCAACAATCTCTGAACACCAAGGCTCCCAAGAGCGAGGGGTGACGTAACAAGCTCTCAACGCCAAGGCTCCCAGTACGAACGATGGTGTGAGTAATTTCGGTCATTTGTTTGAAGCGCTCTTTCAGTTTCTGTGCCAGGCCAGGTCGAATGGTTTGCGGCCCATCCCGCCATTGTGCCTGGGTTGTGGGTATGAAGCCTATGGGATGTTCATTGGGATCTCGTGGGAGGCTTCTCGGGGGCTTCTTGGAGGCAATTTGAACGCCTCTTGAGGGCGGTTTGGGAGCCTCTTGGGGCCTTGGTTGGGCCTCTTGGGGGCCTCCTGGGCGCCTCTTGGGGCCTCCTGGGGGCCTCCTGGGGCGGAAGGCTTGGATTTTCCGTTCGTGCTCCCTCTTTAGGACCCCTTTTGGAGCCGTTTTGGGCCGTTTTAGGCGCCTCTTGGGATGTCTTGGGGCCCACTTGGGCCGTTTTGGGGCCCTCTTGGAGGCCACTTGGGCCGCTTTGGGGCGGTCTTGGAGGCTTCTGGGGCCGTCTGGGAGCGTCGGGAAGCCGATCAGGCGAGAACGCCCAAATCCTTCAAGCACATCATGAAAATCAATGCTTTGACATATTGGGGCCCTCTTGGGGAGCCTCTTGGAGGCTTCTTTGGGCGTCTTGGAGGCCTCGTGGACCGTCTGGGGACCACCTAAAGCGTGTTGAGCCGATCGTTCGGCGACTCGAGGCCGTCTGGGGCGGTCCTGGATGCCTCTTGGGGACCCTCTTCGCCCACGACAAGACGCAGGGACGTTTCGAAGGCCTCTTCGGCAGTCTGATAGCCATCGTGGGCCGTCTGGAGGTCACAGCGGGCCGTCTTGGAGCCATCTTGGGCCGTCTTGGAGGCATCTTGGCTTCGGGAGAACGAGTTCGCTTTGTTCTGTGAGGGGATGTCGCCTCGGGAGTGCGAATCGGTCGCGTGCTGCGCACGGTTCTGGCCTCGGGAGGGGGGGCGACTGCATGCCTGCGTGAGCAGAGGGGGGAAGGGGGCCCCAGAAGATTACAGACGCCGCATCCCAGCACGCCCCCCAACGCACCAGGGGGCACAATGGCGGACACGCGTGCGTGCCAAGCTGTAGGCCACTGACAACACATGGAGGGCACCAAGAGAGCGCGATGTTCCCGTTCGTGCTCTGGGACACTACCGCGATTCCGGCACCGCGGGCAACAAGTGCGACGCACGGTATCCGAGACATGGCCTTCCCATCAGTTGTACCCCAGCGCGCGCGCTTCGTCTCCGTCCTCTCCTCGTCCTCTGCGCCCGGCTCTTCCGCAGCATCCCCCTCCTCCTCCGCCTCCGCATCCTCCCTCGTCCTCCCCTCCTCCCTCCTCTGCCCCCCTCGCAGCCTGTTCCGGCTCCGGCCACTGCTGCACGCATGGCGACTGACATCAAGCTCGCTGCCGCCGTGCCGCTGCCGCCGCCGCTGGCGGCACGAGCACACCACCAGGCCAGCGAGGACCGCCCCCCGCCGGCGCCGCCGGGCCGCTCGCGGTCCTGGTCGCCGCAGGGCGCGGCCGAGCCCGGGAGGCTGCCCGCCGGGCTGGAGGTGGACTGCGGCCTCCACCTGGAGGCAGGGCCCCGCCTGCGATCCGAAGCGATGCGATTCGATTCGCCAGCGGGGGCCGCGATTCCGATTCCGGTTCGATTCGGTTCGGTCCGTCTCACCAGCATCGGCCGGTGCCAGCAGGAGCTCGGCGCGGCGATGGGATTTCGAGCCGCTTCGGGACGATTCGCTGGCGATCCGACCCGCTTCCGATGCGGCTCGGTGCCTCGGCGCGCTCCAGCTCACGCCTGCCCGGAGGTCCTGGGCCGGCTGCTGCAGCGGCGCGGCGACGGCGAGGGGGGCGCCCGCATGATGAGGCCGCGCCTGGAGTGCTGGGAGGCGGAGCAGGCGCTGCGGCGGGAGCTGCGGCGGAGCAGCGCGGCCCTGGCGCAGGCGCGGCCGCGCGGCGGCGGCAGCGGGGAGGAGCTCGACGCGAAGCCTCCGGGCGCGCGCGTGGGCAGGGCGCCCTCGCTGCTGGCGCAGGCGCGGCCGCGCGGCGGCGGCAGCGGGGAGGAGCTCGACGCGAAGCCTGCAGGCGCGTGCGTGGGCAGGGCGCCCTCGCTGAGCGCCTCCCGCGAGCTGTCGCCGAGGGGGGACAGACTGCTGGCCGGGAACTCCGACGACCAGATCGATAGGATCCTATCGTCGGCCGCCCCCAGCACGGAGGGGTACGCGAGCATGGGCCACTACAGCAGCCACGCCAGCTTCGTCGGCCACAGCAGCTGGGACAGGGACGAGCGCGTCATCGACCAGCTCCGCAAGCCGTCCTCGTCGAGACAGCTCGCCAAGCAGAAGCCCCTCTCAGAGGATCACACGAGGGTGGAAAAGCCACCGAGGGCGTTCTACACGATGCGGTGGCTGATGAGCAAGCCGCAGTACGAGATGGCCTGGGCGTTCCTCATCTTCTGCAACCTGATCGTGATGATCCTGGAAGTGGAGTACAAGGGCATGCAGTGCGGCTACGAGCTTGGGGGCATATACGCCCATTATGGCTCGCAGGAGTATACTAGCAGGTGGTGGCCTGGAGCCGACAGGGCGTTCTACACCGCGGAGTGCCTTTTCGCAGGGGTCTTCACTCTGGAGCTGCTCATCACGTGCGGCTACGACTTCGCGTGCGCGTATGCCGCCTGGCCTACCCACCGGGCTCCCTTCTGGAAATGCCCGCTGGACCTCGTGGACTTGATTGTCGTCGTGTGCTCCGACGTGTCGCTGGCCCTTGACGAGACGGACACGGCGGGCAGCATGCAGGCGTTCCGCATCCTGCGCCTGGCCAGGCTCCTGCGGCTGATCCGGCTTCTGAGGAAGATCTACCAGTTCGACACTTTGCACCTCATGACAACGGCCATCAAGGGGAGCATGGGCGCCCTGATGTTCTCCAGCATGCTACTGATCACGATTCTGACCTTATTCGCGATGGTGCTCACGAACATGTTGCGGACCACTTACATAGGGGAGGACTCCCCCTTGGAGCCTGAGAAGCAGCAGGAGCTCTTCCGCTACTTCGGGACTTTTTCCAGGTCGATGCTCTCGATGTTCGAGCTGGCCCTCGCGAACTGGCCCACGGTCACGCGGTTCATGGTCGAGGAGCTCCACGAGTGTTTCGGGCCGATCTGCATCGTGTGGAAGTTGTCGATCGGCCTTGCCGTCGTCGGCGTGATCAACGGCGTGTTCATAAGAGAGACCTTTTCAGTGGCCGAGAGCGACGAGTTCATCATGATCAGGAGCAGGATGCGGCAGGTCCTCCAGCACCAGGACCGCATGAGACGCCTCTTCCAGCTCGCGGACAAGAACAACGACGGGGTGCTCGTCCGTGAGGAGTTCCGCCGCGTCTTCGAAAAGCCCGCGATCAAGGCCTGGCTGGAGGCCATGGAGCTGCGCTGCGACGACGCGGACACGCTCTTCGCACTCCTGGCGGGCTCGGCGGACGGCGTGATCAGCGAGGAGGGGCTGATCAGAGGCATCGCCCAGCTCAAGGGGCCAGCCAGGAACTTCGACCTGCTGACCCTCGTGCGTGGCCTCGAGGCCGCGAAGACTCCCAGCTGAGGCGCCCGACGGCGGCCGGCCGGCGCTGCCGCCGCCGGGACGGCGGCGTGGAGGCCGCCGGGCGGGCAGGAGAGGGGCAGCGGCGGGCGCCAGAGCGCACACCGTGCGGCTCTTGCCGCATCGAGCAGCGGGTCGATGGCCCTCTGCCTTGGGAGAGCCGGCCCGAGGCCAGGCGCGCCCCCGGCCCGCCTCGGCGGGGCGCAGTGCATGCACAACTCCTCCTCGCCTCCTCCTCCTCCTCCTCCTCCTCCTCCTCCTCCTCCTCCTCCTCCTCCTCCTCCTCCTCCTCCTCCTCCTCCTCCTCCTCCTCCTCCTCCTCCTCCTCCCTCCTCCCTCCTCCTCCTCCAGCCGCCGTCCCGGCTCAGGGGTTTTGGGCGCAGATCCCAGGGATCTGCGAACCCCTCCGTCGGACAGCGGCCATACGTGCTGGCCTGCCTCCAGCGAGGCGGCTGGCCGTGCCATCGCACCGCGCGCGCGGGCAACTGTGGCAGGCCCCGGGCCCTCCGCCACAGTGTGCCGCGCCTGCGACGCGCGTGGCAGGCCCCGGGCCCACCGCCACGACGCGCCGCGTGGCGCCACCAGAGCCAGCCTGGCACAGGCGAGAGAGGTCACGCAGAGCGAGTGACCGAGTCTTTGTCAGACTTGCAGCTTCGTTTGCACGACTTCAACAGCATCATAGCAGTCAGAAGGGGACCACAATGACGATGGCTCCAAGAATGTCACGCCCATCGGCAGGCACTCAGAAGTTCTGGGAATGCAGCTCATGCCAGCGCCAGAACCTATGGTCCTCATCATCCTGCAGATTCTGCTCCGCCAGCCACCACAAGGATGAAGACCCCATCGAAGATCAAGACGATGACAGCAGCGGATGGCAAGTGCAGCGCAGAAGACGTAGCTCACGTCCGCGCTCAAGACCAGCGCCGTGGCAGGGCGCATGGAACCAGCAGCAGTGGCACAACTGGGACAAGGGCGCCTCGCAGCAGAAGGACACGCCCACCAGAGCACGCAGCACAGCGCCGACCCACGCGGTCGCGCAGGCACCGCCGCTGCCAAGGCCAGCGGACCCAGAGCATGCAGAACAGCATCGTCTTTGGCTGCCACCACCAGCATCAAGCAAAGACCTGCGTGCCCATCGTGCCCAGCTCAAAGGGTCTCTTGATGCTTTGGAGAAACAAATTGCCTCAGCATACGAGCTAGGGCAAAGAGGGGAGATCATCCGCTCCCTCGAGGACGACTACTCGGTGATCTTATACCAAGTCATGTTCGCCAGGGACGCCAAGTCACGCACCGAGCAGCAGCGGGCCTACCTGGACAGGGTCAAGAAAAGGCAGCAGGACCCCCAGAAAGAAGTTGACAACCTCTCAGAGAAGCTGCGCTTGGCAAAGGCGCGCACGCAGGCAGTGATGGAAGACGTCATCAAGGCCGAGGAGCTGCTGGCACACTTCGAGTCCCTCGAGCGCCAGGAGCAGCACGACCGAGACGCCGCAGCAGCGGGCATGGACGTGGACGGCACCTCCCAGAAGATAGACAGCGCTGCGATTGGCACAGCGCACGCATCCAGCAGTCCTCCAGTTGCGCAGCTCGCGGCACTACAGGCTACCAACGCCGACATGTCAGAGCAGCTCACCAAGCTGGCAGCCCAGATGGCAGTGCTGCAGAGCGCGCTGAGCGCCCAACTGCAGCAGCAGCAGGCGAGCGCAGCCCCCAGCATCGCTGGGATCGCGGCACCAGCGCCGCAGACGCCAGCAGCAGCAGTCCATGCACCAGTGACGGCAGGACCTACACAGAAGGCAACAATGCTGGCAGGGGAGCCCGCCTCATGGCCGGCTCCACCAGGAGCCCAGGCGGCACCCTCACCAATGGAAGCAGCGTTCGCAGCAGCAAGCGGAGCAGCAGCCGCCAGCAGCCCAGATCCTGGAGGCAGGGCTCCAGCAGGTGCACCGAGCCGCCAGCGCAGAGCCACTCCGGCAGCAGGGCGTGCGGCAGGACGCCCGGGCAGCCGCCCAGCCAACGGAGGCATCCTCAAGGTCGCGTTCGACAAGAGCGTCGCGAACGCCAAGCGCCTCACGGGACCAGTGGAGCTCACCTCCGAAGATGACATGCACGAATCGGAAGCTGAGTCACAAATGGCCGCAGCCGAGCCTGATGCCCCGTCGCAGACTGTCATAGCGACTCGGCCCGAGGAGGCAGATCGCGAGCTTTGACGGTCACCACTGCCTGAGACGGAAATGCATGTGCCGTCGCAGGCAGCGGACAGCCTAGAGGATTGTCCAACGCCGCCTTTAGAAGCACCTCCAGAGCAGCAACTGTCGCAGCTAGGCCTCGCCACTAGCCCGATCCCTCCGTTGCTCCCTACTAAGGAGATCATTCTAAGGTGCTGGACTACGCCCCTGGGAACCGACATACTATCACATGCGCAGTTTTGGCACACTACTACAGTACAGGGTATGGTTACCTTATCCGAAGCTCCTCAGCCCACTGAGGTCCCCACCAGTATCCAGATCTACACTGACGGAACCGCTGGCGGTTTCAAGGACTGGCAAGGAAACGAATGCCCCCCTGCCTGGGAATTTGTTGCCATAGCATCAGACGGGGAGAGACAGTGGCTGCATGGTTATCTCGCTCATCCCTTCTCGTCTGCCGCTCTCCTATACCCCACTGCGCTCCTTTCAGCTGCCGCGGAGTTTGAGGCTGCCATATGGGCTGCCGCCTGGTGCATACAGCATCCGTACTTGGAGCACACACATGTGACGATACACACCAACAACATGGAGGTGGTACGTGGGGCGTCTTTGGGGGCACTCAAAGGGCAGCTCTTGGGCCTCAAGGGTACCTTGGACGGTCTGGTGCAGGTCCTTACTAGGATCGCCAAAGGGTTCTCTTGGCAACACATTCCAGGACACCAGGGGACACCGTGGAACGAAATGGCGGACACGCTGGCGCGTCTGGCAGCCATGGGCATATATACTTCACAGCCTGACACACAATGGAGAACGGAGCTGGACCTGCCATGGCATCAGCGCGCCTTGCAGTGGCTTTGGCTAGAGTTTGTCAGCCAAGAGCGGCGCAGTCAGTTTCCTCCTGCGCATGGCGTGCCAGTCTCTGCGCGCCAAGCACCGAATACCTCTATGACAGACTACGTCCCTGCATCAGAGCAGGCCGCCACTCAGGTTGCCAACAGCAAGCAGGCCCTCCTTTCCCCAAGCTTCTGGGTTGCTACGGCCAACGTGCTTACCTTACTCCCCAGCATGTGGAAGGGCCAACATCACCTCACTGGCCCTGGGCCCGGCAGGCTCATGCAATTGGCTTCCCAATTTGCCTCCCAACGATACCTTCTTGTGGGTGCCCTCGAGACCCGACTCCAAGTACACAAGGCGCAGTCATTAGGAGACTACTACGTCATGCACTCCTCTGCCACACCACAGGGCTCCGACGGGTGCGCATTATGGGTACATACGGGGATTCCTTACATGCCGGGCCACCATATCACAAACAACATGTGCCGTGTGTTACATGCAGAGCCTGCGCGGCTGATAGTGAGCATCCGTGGGCCAGGCATATGCGTCAACGTTGTTGTCCCACATGCCCCACATTCCCGCTCCCACTCTCCTACGCAGACACCGGAGGCCAAGGTATCACAATGGTGGGAGGTCACTACACAGCTTGTGACTGCCACACGGCTTGGCGCAGAGCACCTCATCACGCTGGCGGACTCAAACGCAGCGCTTGGCAGCGCGACGTCAGCAGCAGTAGGTGAGATAGACAAGGAGGAGGAGAACTTGGCAGGAGAGCATTTCCACAAGTTTATGTTGGACACGGGCCAATGGGCCCCCTCTACCTTCCTCAATTCGCACTCGGGCATCTCGGGCTCCTGGACCGCACCTTCGGGCAAAACCACGGCCAAACGACGGGACTATGTGTGTCTTTCGGACTCAGCGATTGCACTACAACAGGGCGTTGACGGGGTTGTCGACCTCACAGCTGCACAAGAGGATCACCAGGCGGTAGGCGCACTACTTCTCCTACCCCCCTCAGGCTGCTTCCAGAGGCGTGCCAAGCCGACACGCATCCCTCACGACCCCGCTCGCCTTCGCGACCCCGAGGCACAAGCAGTCTTTAGGAGCCTGTTGCACGAATGCCCTCTACCAGAGTTTTCCATGCATAGCTCAGACCACACGCAGCTCCTAGATCAGCACGTGCGAAGGTCTGTCAGCGAAGCTTTCCCTGAAAAGCAAACCACCCGCGGCACCAAACCACGACAGTGTTGGATCCAAACGGCCACGCTACAGGAGATTGACAGACGCACCACAGCACTTCGACAAGCACGACACGCACGACTCGCTTTGGTGCGCGCATCACGTGCTGTACTCTTCTTCACTTGGGCGCACCTTGCGCACTACGCACGCGCATGCCGGACGTATGACGACCCACGGTACCTGCGATATGCTACCATGCCGCCGATGCCCGACAGTGCGATCACAGCCTGGGAGTGCAGCACCCGCTCGTACAATGCAGTCAGCAGCGAGTTTAGTCATGCCATGGCCAGATCAGCAGAGTTACAACGGCAGGACCCATCCAAAAGCGACGGGCCAAGTGGATGCGCATAGCATTTTTTCCCTCTCCGCGCCTATTCGCCCCGATGCAGCCAGATCACTACCGGCTACATGCTCTCCCTACTCCCGACCTCATTGCGTGCATATGGGATACCATACGGGGGATGGAGGGATGTACGTCGGCAATGCGTGAACTTTTCAAGCTGCACAACACCTTCATTGTTAAGCAGTGCTCACAGTCCGACGCCCAGGCGCACTATCGGGACCTAGCTACACAGCTCAAGTCAGAGTGGGACAAACAAGCCATGGACAAAGCGTTCGCCACGTTACGACGTATGGGCGCGGGGTCCAAGAAGAAACTCCTGGTCCAGGCCCTCCCCATCATCAAAGGGAAAAACGGGATCCCAGCAGCTACCCATCAGGAAGCAGCGAATATATGGCTTGCACATTTTGGAAGGGAGGAGTGCTCTATTGTGATACCTATACAGCACGCACAAGCCATCATCGACCTCCTCCCTCCCCTCCCAGCTCAGTCTTGCGCCGTCCAAGACGAGGACATCTTCCTGCCAGCGCTAGCTCAGTTTCAGACGGCGCGCAGAGGAGCGCGCCCCAGTGCAGCCAGCATCGACGGCATCACGGGACGCTTGCTGGCGACTTTCGGGCCAGAACTCGCAGAAGTATACTTTCCCGTTGTCACGAAAGCAGTAGTAAGGCTCGAAGAACCACGGCAATGGAAAGGAGGGTCCTATTGGAACATTTGGAAGCGCTCAGGAGACCCATCTTGGCCCGCCCACTCCAGATCCGTCATGGTCTCCCCGCAGATCGGCAAGAAGTTCCGCTCCCTCATTCGCACCCCTCTCGCACATGCCCTTCCCAGCTACGCGGGGGACCAACAATTTGGAGGTGTCTCGGGACGTGGGGTGGATCTGGCAGGGCTAACCATTCGCACCTTTCAGAGCCTAGCGGAGCTTTCCAACACCAGCATCATGTATCTATTCATCGATGTGGTGCAGGCATTTTACAAGTCGGTCAGACAGTTGGTCATGTGCTCAGGACATACTATTGGCGACATCGCATGCATATTGAGGACCACGGGTCTCCCACCAGAGGCCATGCAGCGCCTCCTTGCACGGCTCAGCTCGAATGCAACTAGCTTGGAGACAGCTGGAGTCAGCCAACACCTACGGGCTCTGGTAGCCTCCTCCTACCACGGGTCCTGGTTCCACTACCCAGGGGCCTCTACAGTGGCGGTTTCCCTGCTCGGCACGGTTCCAGGACAACAACTCGGGGACGTCGTTTTCAATTTCGTTATGGCGGAATGCATGGCCCTCACCAAAGAGCAACTCCAGCCGCTCCAACTAGCGCTGCAGGTTCCAACGATGTGTGGAGCATCACTCTCGCAGATGATGGCGCACGAGCCTGCGCCCACGCAGCAGGCCCTAGAGGTTGCCTTTTTTGACGACGGAGCTTTCGCCGTCATCGGAGACCCCCTCGAGCTGCTACAGCTCGCTCCGCAGGTCGCAGGCATAGTGGCAAGCTCTTTTGCATCCCGAGGACTCACTCTCAATTTCAAGGCAGGAAAGACAGAGGTGCTGTACCAATTCCATGGCAAACATTCCAAATCCGCCCGACTCCAGCTTTGGAAGCACATGCAGGGTACTTTCAGTTGGCACAACGACGTGGTAGGAGACATGCACATGCGCGCTGTACGTCAATACCCCCATCTTGGGTCTATCTTGGACGAAAGGTGCGCTCTGGGTCCCGAGGTCGCCAAACGTATTGCTGGGGTGGCACAGTCCTCCAGAACACTCGCGCGCAAAGTTTTTCGGGCCCTACCTCAAGATGAAGACGCCGGTGCAGTGAAGATGAGGTTCATTGACTCACTTATTACCTCCTCCATGTTGTTCAACGCGGGGACCTGGTGCAACATCGAAACTGGAGCCTATGCTAAGCTACGCCATGCACTGCTACGCAAGTACCGGGCTGCCAGCGGACTGTTCAGTTATGACGACACCACTAGTGCAGACGCCGTTGTGCTGGCTACAGTCACTCGCTGCGACCTGAATGTGCAGTTGAAAGTGCATAGGCTCAGACTTCTGGGTAGAGTTATCCAGCACGGGTCCGACATCCTCCGAGGGCTGCTCGCGATGGCCTATCGGGCCGCTCAGGACAACCCCGGGGCGACCAAAACCTCCTGGCTTCACCACGTTTTGGAGGACCTAGCTTGGATGCGCAAGGTATGCAAACAACTACACGACTACCCAGACCCTGTGGTAGATTTTGGTGCTTGGGAGAAGCTCGTTTTTCGATCAGCTCGTGCATGGAAGAGCCTCCTGCGAGAGGCGCTGGCCAACGCTGCGCACGCAGACGCACAGTCAGCTTTAGCCGACAAAGCAGAAAAAGACTTCTTTGCCATCACGATGCCTTGCGGCTTCCCGCTACCCATCACCCACCCCCACCACCCGCTGAGGCAGAACGACGAGAGGATAACACAGCTTGAATGCCCATGGTGTCAGGTTCACTTCCCGAGACCCAAGGCACTGCGTCAGCACATCGTCCGCATGCACTTCAGTCGTGTCTCGCAGATCGAGCGCTTCCTCGGTGAGGGTACACAATGCATGGCGTGTGCTACAGATTTCGCATCACGACGGCAGGTGCGAGACCACCTAGCATTCGATTCCGCCAGGTGCGCACTCTCTTACGGGCGCAGAGGGGCAACTCTTACAGCGTCACAAGCTCAGGAAGCAGCACAGCACGACAGACAACTCTGTGAAGCTCGCCGCAAGGCGGGCCTGGGACGATGGAGATCAGCATACCCAGCGACGGTAGGCATCAATGGGATGATCTGGGAAGCCACTTGGGTTTTCTCACACCTAACGGAGGAGGAGGCTAGGAAGGTTCTCAGAGAAGCCCGATATGAGTACCCTCAGGAGGCCCTACCAGCTCTCCAACTAGCGTGGCAGGCCGCCCCTCCTCCCCACCCTGACGGCTCCGACCCCAACCCTATACATTATGAAGACAGATACTACATCTTCCGTCCCAACGACTTTACGGGCCTCGCCGTCACTCCGCTCCCATACCGTATTACGCGTGCGGAGGTCTTCATACTTAATCTATTCTGTGGGAGGCGACGACACGGCGACATACAATATCACATCGAGGCCATGACACATGGAGTGGAGCTAACCATCACAGTGCTTTCCCTGGATATTGCTATACACCATATGCTTGGGGACCTTACGCGTGCCTCTACCATCGCCGAGTGGACGGAGCACATCAGAAGCCACCGCGTATGGGTAACAGGCGGAGGTCCGCCGTGTGAGACCTGGAGCGCAGCCCGCTGGAACCCCGACGGGCCCCCACCCCTACGCACTCACAGTCACATGTGGGGAGTGCCGTGGTGCACACAGGCGCAGCGGGAACAACTCAGAGTAGGCAACATGTTACTCTTCACCACCGCCCAGCTCCTGGCCGAGCACGTACGTGCAGGCACTAGCGGCTGGATGGAGCACCCACCACCAGCGCCTTGGAGACCCGAGGCGCCCTCAAGCTTTCACTGGACGCCCCTCCGAGCGCTGGAAAGTTGTCCCCTGGTCAGCACCATCCAGTTCGACCAATGCACACACAGAACAGAGGACCCACGACAACACGGCAAAGCAGCGACCAGGATCCTGGCGCTACGACTACCGACCATGTATGGCCTCTTGAAGGCCAACAACAACGGCAGGTGCAACCACGGCCCCAATGCCCATGCAGTACTGCAGGGCAAACACGAGGACGGGTCATTCAAAACGAGCAGCAAAAAGACGTACCCACCATCAATGTGCAAGGCCATTGCACAGGCCATGCACGACAGCATCTTGGACGCTTATCACAATGGAACGGACGATCCAGCAGACGTGCTACCACAGCCCACGCCGGATCACAACGACTCCAGCATTCGACAATTCTTTGTACCGTGGTCTGACGAGGAGTGCTTCTGGGAGGCCCCAGACTACGCCGGCAAGAAGGGTACAAAACACAGAGTGAACCCTGAAGCTTGGCGCTGGGCTCCACCCAAGGAGACCAGCGAAGCCTCCGCCTCCTCCCCTTCCTCTGGCGCCTCCGCTGCCCCCTCCGAGCCTCTGGAGCTTCTCCCGCCCGGGGCCCCCGAGGACCGCCCGTCCCAGGTGGCCGCGGTCATCGAGGCGGCCGAAGCCGCCACGGACGTGAGGAGCCGGCCTGCGGCTGCCGCCAGCTCAGACGCCCTAGCTGCCCCTCCTCCGCCCCCCCCCCAGCTCACTGCAGAGCAGTTGGAGAGAATTCGTCGCAACAGAGAGGCCGCCAGGGAGATCAAGCGCAGACGGCGCGCTCCCTGGAATTTCTCTGCCATCTTGTGGCCAAAATAGCCTCACACTCTGGGGGCCCATGTGTGGCCCCAGAGCCTATGCAAAGTCATAGCACGCCCTCACGCGTCGAGACACACAGAGCACGACCCAGCGTCCCAGCCTGCGTCTTACCTACCTACCTCCTCCTCCTCCTCCCTCCTCCCTCCTCCTCCTCCTCCTCCTCCTCCTCCTCCTCCTCCTCCTCCTCCTCCTCCTCCTCCTCCTCCTCCTCCTCTGTCAGCGCAGCGCTGACGTGCAGTTGGCGGGGGCCGCGCGTCGAGAGACGCGGGTGCCTGCCGCGCGATTGGGATTCCGAAGCATGGCGGGTGCTGCGCGCTTCGTGCCCCTGCCAGCACAGCGTTCTTGAGTTCAATGGACCTCGCTAGGCCGGCGCTGCGCGCAGGCGGCCGGGCCGGTCCAGCTTGTGGTGTATACAATCCCAGACATCTGGCTGCTCCAATAGTTTCGATGCGTGGGCCCCGGAGGTCCCGACCACTTCCCCAGGGCCGGTTTTTCGTCCCGAGCCGTTTCTTCACGCCCCCGAGGCCCGGCGAGGGCCCTTGGAGGCCGAACACTGCCCAAATCTCGCCGCCCCCACTTTTCTGGAGCGTCGGCTCTCTGGGATCGTTCTGGTGTAGATGTCGACCCCCCTGGTCTGGGGCGCGGTGCTTGGTCGGCGTCACCCCAACATACTCATACTACATGTGCGTCGCCCCCCCAGGGGCGACGCGCGCACCGAGACATCTTGCAGTAGCTGCGTCGTGGCGGGCGCTTTCTGGCCACACCGCCCGGGAAACGATATACAGTGAGCGGCTTGAATAAGGAACACTTACTTTTCAAAAGGGGCTCGGTCGTTCCTTAGATCTTGCATGCGTTAGTTACGGGTCCTTATGCGTTATGTGTTATGTATCGTTCCTTATGCGCTATCCCTTGGGATAAAAAAGGGGCTTCGTTCCTTGTTTATCGTTCCCTCGGGCAAGCCCTCGTTTATGTATGTTTCGTTATTTATCGACTGCAAGATGGGTATATTGGTATATACTCCATGCTCGGGTCGGCCGCGCGCCTCCAGGGAGAGCATGAGAGCATGTAGCACTAGCATGTCTCTGTGCGTCCCGCTGGGGCCCCCCCGAAACGAAGTGGCCCCGATGTGCAACACGCAATCAGAGCCCCGAATCATCACGGGTAACTCGGGTCAGGGCTAACTCGGGTTCGTTTTTTCGGGAATCCAAACCCGAGTTACCCCGGACCCGAGTTACCCCGGATAACTCGGGCGCCCAACGCAACACGTAGCGTATCGATGCGGAGCTCAACACGCAGGTTGAAGTCGCAGGTCCGACACGCGATACGTGCGCCAGAACGTGGCCCAAATACGCGGAGCCAACACGCAACGTACTGACACGGACGCCTTGCACACGGGGCGTGCCGCGTTTCAAGACGGGCGCATCGAGGCAACTACAGTCGGGGCCCGGAAGAAGGAACCCTCTTCGTTGGGGAGGGGCTCCGCGTTCCTTAAGTGTTTCACAGCTTGCCTCAGGCTTTCCTCATGTTTTCGACAGGAAATCGAACCTTCCCTGATGGGAAGAAGGGGCCTCGTTCCTTATTCAGGGTTCCTTAGGTCAACTCCCCGTCTGTAAGCCCCGACGATCCCCAGGAAAATGTGGGAAAATAGGGGAAGTGGGGGGGGGAAGACAAAAACCCAGAAAATATAGGAAAAATACGGGGAATCTTTTTATTTGTGTGGATTCCTTTGTGTGTCCTGGGGCCCCTTGTGAGTATCGAGGCAACGGAGCCCCGAGGGTGCACGCCACGCCCGCTCTGCCCGGGCCCACGGGCCTGCCTCGGGGCACCCGGCAGAGCGGAGCGCCCCGGGGGCGGGGCCGCCCGCCGCGCCCCGCGCCGCTTCGCCCCCCCCTGCGGCGGAGGGCCGCGCCGCTCGGCGCCGCGCCTCCCCCATGGTACAGCGGGGTGAAGTCGGGCCCGTCCCTCGACAGGGGAAAGAATCAAAAATTGTCTCACACACACACACACACACACACACACACACACACACACACACAAAAAAAAGAAAAAAACAACAAAACAAAAAAAAAGTCTGGGGACGATGTTGATTGACCATTCTGGGGCATGCGGGGGGGGATTTTCTTATTTGTCGTCCAAAATCCGCCTGTAGGGGGACAGGCCCGACCTGACAGTAGGGGCGGTGCTAGGGTTGAGTCGGGCATGTCCCTCTGCAGGAGGGAGATTCCAAAAATTGTCAAGACACATAGTCTGAGCACGATTTCCCTGATATTTTAGAAACGTGCTTGAACTATGTTTCACGTTTCTTCCATAATCCGCCCGTAGGATGACATGGCCGAACCTGATGCTAGAGGGCTCCCCATGCCGAGCCCGAGCCCCGTGCCATTGCCGGCATGAATTTATGAATTTTCCACCGTGCTCTCTCTCTCTCTCTCTCTGCAGCTCTCGCCTGGAAGGCCTCACGGCCAGCGCCGCCGCCCTGGACGGCGGGACCTCCACCGGGACCCCCGCCAGCGCCCCCCCTCGGGACCCGCTGGGGCCCGCCGGGTCCCAGGCGGCACTCCGATGCGGGGCCCCCCCCCGCCCCGCGGCTTCTCCTGGGACCCCCGTTGGCGACCCCCCCGGGGGGGGGGGCGGTCCCCTCGTCCCCGTGTCCACATGGGGGGCCCCCCCGCGGGATCCCCGCCAGGACCCAGGGGGACCCCCCCCCCCCCTGGTACCACCACCCACGTACCCCTCCCCGTCGCGGAGGGGAAAAAAAGGGAAGGGAATCGGCTTCACTACGACGTTTCCTTTCTCGGTTCGTTCCTTTTTCCTCTCGGGACCGGCGACGACGAAGACGACAGCGTTTCACGCACGCCGAAGGGTCGACCGATGTTTTGTCAAACCAAAGGGTCATGTGCGTATCGAGTGCATCCAACCGCAGCTCCCCTCCACAGCTGAGTTCTTGGGACTGTCGGCTGCCTGCACGGGACCCCCCTCGCTGCAGCTCATTGAGGGGCGCCCCAGGCGGGCCGCTGTCGCGAAGCCGGGGCCCTGCGTCCATATTACCGCGCAGGGGCCCAGAATGTCGGAGGCCGCAACTGCTGCTGCTTCCAGACCTGCCCCCGAAGCGCCCTTACCTTTGACCGCCTCCTCTTCCTCCTTCACCTCCTCCTCCTCCTCCTCCTCCTCCTCCTCCTCCTCCACCTCCTCCTCCTCCTTTTGGTCCGCCTGTTGCCCTGTGTCTCTTCCCCTTCCGCCCTGGCTTAGGGCAACGAGCCTTCCACAACCCTGATCATGGTTTGCTCCCTGGTAGCGTCCCACCCAATCAAACCATTATGTGCGGATCTCCGATGGTGTATATATATATATATAGCAGTCGCCTACAAAGAATGGCCGTCTGAATTTTGTTGATTATGTGCCCAAGCGCCGTGCCAAGGGCTGGCACATGACTTGTTGCTTTGCTGCGCGCCAGTTCCGCGCCCGCAGCCCCACTATTTGCGTTTCGTGTTGGGGAAGGGGCATGTGCGGGCTGGGGCACTTGCCACAGGAATTGCTCCCAAGGTCGCGCAAGCCACCCCAACGAACACGCGCACAGGACGCGTTTCGCATCAGACGCAGGGTCCCAGTGTAATTTCTAAAGCCGAGGATGCCCCATATTGCCAGCACGAGGCGTAAGGCACGGGGTGTTCTCTCAGTTTGCCTGGTGAGCAATATCTCTCTCTCGCTCTTTCTCTCCCTCCATCGTCCTCCCTTCGCAGCTGAGTTTTGCAGGGAAGCGTTGCGCGCCACCTATCCTGATGCTTGCGTAGGGGATCGTAGAGGAACACGAGATTCCGCCAGTCGCCCCAGCATTGAGCATTGGTCTACGCCCGCAATTTAATGATGGTTTGCGTCAGGCCGAGACACACATACATACACTCAACTTATCCTGAAGAAGGACCACCCATTTGCAGCTGCGAGTATCGCAAGGCAGGTGATACGAATAAAAGGGGCGAACAAACTACGAGTGGCGTAGGAGATGGCCCTCCCCTCATAGGCAGCGCGCCACATAGCGGATGCGACTCGAGCCACGCGAGTGCTGCCATTGAAGCCTTCGGTAGAGCTCGTTGAGCCCCCATATGGGTCCACGAAGCGTGTGAGGGGCATGCCGAAATGGGCGTGGGCACGCATGCAGGCGCTGCCACTGGAACCTTCGGTGGAGCTCCTGGTGTGAGGGCGCGGGCAGGTGTGGGGGCGCTGCGCACATGGCCTTCGGTGGCCTTCGGTAAAGCTTCATGTGGGGCCGCGAAAGTGCGAGGGGGGGAGGCCGACACGGGCGCAGGCAGGCACACATGCGGACGGGGGCTTTCGGTGGTGACCCCCCTGGGGCCACGAAGCGTCTGAGGGGGGGGGGCCGAGCTGGACGCAGCTGCTTTTGGTGTGGCTCCCGAAGGGGCTGCGAAGCGTGTAAGGCCTGTGCCGACATGGACGCGGGCACCCACGCGGGCGCTGGCTTTCGGTGGCGCTTCCCACGGGGACGCGAAAGTGTGAGGGGTGTGCCGGAATGGGCGGCGGGCACGCATTCGGGCGCTGCCACTGGCGCCTTTGGTGGAGCTCCCCAAGGGGCCACCAAACGGGTCAGGGGTGTGCCGCAAGCGCGGAAACGCATGTGGACCCTGCCACTGGGGCCTTTGGGGGAGCTCCCGCAGGGGCCGCAGAGCGCGTGAGGATTGTGCCGAAATTGGCGGCGGGGACGCGCGCGGGCGCTGCCACTGGGGCCTTCGGTGGAGCTCCCTATGGGGCCACAAGACACGTCAGGGGTATGCCGAAATGGGCGCGGACACGCATGCGGAGCCTGCCACTGAGGCCTTTGGTGGAGCTCCCTATGCGGCCGCGAAACGTGTAAGGGGGTGTGCCGAAATGGGCGTGGACACGCATGCGGACCCTGCCAATGGGCCTTCGGGTCGAGCTCACCATGGAGCCACGAAACGTGTCTGGAGTAATGGGCGCGGACGCGCATGCGGACCTTGCCACTGGCGCCTTCGGTGGAGCTCCCTGTGGGGCCACGAAACGTCTGAGGAGTGTGCCAAAACGGGCGTGGACACGCACGAATGCGGGCGCCGCCACAAGGGCCCTAGGCGACCCTCCATGGGGCCACCAAACTTGTCAGGGGTGTGCCGAAATGAGCGCGGACATGCATGTGAGCCCTGCCACTGGGGCCTTCGGGGGAGCTCCTTGTGGGTCCACGAAACGTGTGAGTGGTGCCAAAATTGGCGTGGGCACGCATGCGGGCGCTGCCACGAGGGCTCTCGGTGATCCCCCCATGGGGCTATGAAACGTGTGAAGGGTGTGCCGAAATGGGCGCGGACACGCATGCGGAACCTGCCACTGGGGCCTTTGTTGGAGCTCCCTATGGGGCCGCGAAACGTGTGAGGGTTGTGCCGAAATACGCCCGGGCACGCATGCGGACCCAGCCCCTGGGGCCTTTGGTGGAGCTCTCCATTTGGGCCTCGAAACGTGTGAGGAGCTTGCTTACATTCGCGCGGACACGCATGCGGACCCTGCAATTGTGGCCTTCGGGGGAGCCCCTATATGGAGCAACGAAGCGTGTGAGGGGTGTGCTGAAATGGGCGGCGGGGTCGCATGCGAACTGTTTCCCTGGGGCCTTCGGTGGAGCTCCCCATGAGAGGACGAACGCACATAAGGGGCGTGCCGAAGCAGAGACAGCCAGATGACGGAAGACGCGGAGGGCCATGCGGAGGGCAGAGGCAGGAGGAGAGGGAGGATCAGGAGGAGGAGGAGGAGGAGGAGGGCGGGGAGGGGGAGGGGGAGGCGGGAGGAGGTGTGGACGCCGGGTATTGCGGCTTCACAACGAGAACTCAACACCACAGGATGATTGGGAAAAACTGGAAACCACGTATAAACAAGCAGCGAATAAGGACATCACCAGTAAGGGCATCGCTGCAGACCTCTTCTGGCGTCTCCTGGAGGCTTACTGGAGCCTACTGGGGCATCCCGTGAAGAGCATGAATCTTTGGGAGGTCATTGGGCAGTCGTAGGATGGTATTGAGGTCTTGCAGCCACGTTGGAGCAGTATTTAGCCTTTTTGAAGTCGTCTCGGGACAGGGTGCCACAGAGCGAAATCAAAGGAGCGGTATTTTAACCCAGCGTGCGTCGAACAGGGAGCCGCCCTGTAGAGACGTCAGAAAGCAGACACGCAGGCGCACATGCCCCAACGTGCCGCGAACACAGTAGCGGATGACAGGAAGCGCCTTCGGCGTGGACCATATGTTTGGGTCGGAATCGCATCCCAGATTTTGTTGGCGGAATGACGGGGAACTTCTTCGAGGAACGAGAACGTGGACAGTGCTGTTTAGCCAAGCTTTAACGCCAAGTATAAGCAGATTGAACTATATACCTTAGAGGGCTACATAAAGATCGAGTCTTCGAGGAACGAGAAGCGTGGAGCGTGGTTGCACAGCTGAACTCTAGCATGTTCCACCGAGAATTTAACCTATAAATCGTGGTGGGTGGCGGGAAGCGCCTTCGAGGAACTAGAAGCGTGGACCGTTGCTGTCTAGCTGAACTTGTCACATGCCCCGAACAGTGTTCGCAAGTGGTTGTTCCCACTCATGCGTCGAAGGGTTTGGGTTGGACGTGCCGATGCATGTTAGCCTGGCCCCCGTTCCGTGGGGCCCCTCCAGGGTGCCCCGTACTGGGTGCGTGTGCCGAGGCTTCGCCTGGTGTGCGCCCGTGGGCGTTCGCGGGTGCTGCGTGCACTTTGCGCTGTGTGGGCGTGCCGAGGTCTCGCCCGCGGGCGCCTCGTGGGCGCCTCGTGCGGTGGGTGCGCGCGCCGCGGTCTCGCCTGGCGCCCCGCCCGTGGGCGCTCTCGGGCGCTCGGCGGGCTCTCGGCGGGCGTGCGGTCGGCGGGGTGCGCCTGGCGCCCGCCCGTGGGCGCCCGCTTGGCGCCTCGTGCGCGGGGTGGGTGTGCCGAGGGCTCGCTCGGTGCCCGCCCGTGGGCGCTCTGTGGGCGCCTTGTGGGCGCCTCGCGCGGTGCGCGCGTGTGCTCACG
Organism: Prorocentrum cordatum; assembly: GCA_963575745.1. Lineage (NCBI taxonomy): Eukaryota > Dinophyceae > Prorocentrales > Prorocentraceae > Prorocentrum > Prorocentrum cordatum. The sequence continues at coordinate 482,782 of CAUYUJ010022637.1, read as the reverse complement.
CTTCGCCTCGTGCACGCCGCGCGCGAGGCTGTGCGGCCCTCGAGGGGCCCCTCCTCCAGAGATCTTTGCTCTGGGCACCGTTACCGAGTTTGGTGCCCCTTGAGGGCGCAGGCGATGAGCAACCACGGTGCTGCTACTCACAGCCTGGGCAAAGGACTCAAGCCGATGCCCCTGGACCAAGATTCCTGGGGCACGCGAAATTAGCAAAGGAGCGAACTCCGATGCCCCCGCCGGAGAACCTGACGGGTTGACAGACGCCTCAACCTAAGAAAAAGGTCCAGCGTGCACCTAATTAGCCCACCCGGCGTGCCGGCGGGCTCAGCGGCGATGAAGACCCTCACGGCCGCCTCCCCTATGTGGCCTTCCGGCCTTTCTTTCACTGGGTAGAGCTACCCCGTGGGTTGAGTATCACGGCTAGCCGCCCAGCCCCAGCCCTCGCGGCATAGGGTGACTGCGCCCCGGCGTGATGGCCCCCTGCAGGGAAGGAACGCCTCGTGCACGCCCGTGGGCGCCTGGTTGGCGCTTCGTGGGCTGGGTGCGTGTGCCGAGGTGTCGCCTGGTGCCCGCCCGGGAGGCCAGCTGAGCGCCCAGCATTCACGAAGTGCGCGAGGGGTGTGCCGAATTGAGGTTCCCACAGCGAAAGGGATGGCGATGCAGTCGTCTTCGCAGAGCTTCTGGGAGCCTCGAGGCGCAAGTCACCCGTGTTCTACGAGCCGCGGGGGCCCGAGCGCGACGATCGCACATAGTTTTACGCATCAGAGAGGAGAATGGAGGTGCGGCTGCCCTCTTCGGGCTCGCGGGATGCGCGAAGTTCCATTCGGCATGCATTGTGCATGCTGTTCCTTCTCCTCCCATCGTCCTCCATCCCACTTGGCTGCCTCAATACGCCCGTTTTGATACGCAACACGAGCCCGTGCCCAAAACTGCCGTGATAATATGTTGCGGGTTCGCTCAATGGATTGGCCCACGTCTTGGCGAGCGTATCGCGTCAGACCTACGTTTTCAGTTTACGGGTTGAGCTCCGTGTCGAGACGTCTTGTGTTGTGTATTGCGTACCGGGGCAGCTGAGCCATCCCATCATCGACCCCCGACGGCAAACTCGAGGGGCCGATTCGGATTTCTCTGAGAGCTATCTTGGTCTCCCTGATCGCGGAAGCTCCCCGCACATGGATTTATGGGCGCCCAAGGAGGGAACGAGCTGCACATGGTCAGACGTCTTGGCACTTTTCGGAAACGGGGGTCGGCGGGCTGTGAATGGGAGCGTAAAGTGTAATAGCAACCATTCTGCTCTTCTCGTTTCACCTTCTCTCATCCATGCTCTCGGGTTTTGGTCGGGGAGCTACCTCAGGGTACCACTGCATCTCTGCGTCTGCGCCCCATAATGAGATATTGGTTAGGTATTGCTCTTTTTGGCAAGGGTTCACATTCAGAAACATCCCTCATTCAGGAGGGCCTTGTGCCGTTACTGCGCAGCCTTGTCATCAGGCCGCATTGCTCGATGCTTCTGCTTGTCAGGACAACGGGAGTGGAAAACCAGAGAGTCGAGGATAGAAATCTGCAGGAGTGATCTGGAAGAGCATGGGGCCTCTTGAGGGGCTCTTGGAAGTCAGTCTGGAGGGAATACTGGGAGCCTGTAGTGAAGCAGATTGGGTGCCTAGCGGGGCCTGGTGGTTGCCTCGCTGGGGCATTTCAAGACTTCGTGGGAGCTTCTTGGGAACTGGCTGGGAACTTCTTAAGGGTGTCTTGGTGGGTGGCTGGCGGTCTCGAGGGTCGTGTTCCCACTCTTGGGCCTCTCTCGGGCCCCCTCTTCAGGGCCTTGGACCGTCTTGGGGCGAGATTGGGGGCTGCTTTGGCCGTCATGGACAGTCGGAAGCCCGAAAAGGCGAGATCGCTGAAATCCGTCCAAAGCCGTTGGGCATACAAGTGTGTTGGCCTTTCGGGGCCCTCTCGGGGAGCCATTGGGAGCGCTTTCAGGGTTTCTTGGGTGCCTCGCTGGGGTCTATGTGGACTTCCTGGTAGCCTCGCGGGGACTTCTCTTCTTGGGGATTCTCGATGATGTCTTGGAGGTCGTGCTCCCAGTATGAAGCCTCTATTGGACCTCTCTTCAGAGCTTATTTGGGGCTATTCGGCGTGACTCGTCTTAAAAACGCCCTTGGCGGTTGGTTATCGTTCTGCATTGGGCGCTCGAGAAGCCAAAACGCTCCGAGCAAGCTCCATTGCGTCAACGCCTGTTGCTGCGTGATGTCTGCACTGTCAGCCCCGTCGCTGTGCAGATCTGCATGTTGTTAGCGTGCATCGTTTGTCTTGTCAGAGGCTGCGCCTCGTCTTCACTGCCGTCTTCGCGCCCGCCTCCTCCTCCTCCTCCTCCTCCTCCTCCTCCTCCTCCTCCTCCTCCTCCTCCGCCTCCTGCCGTTCCTCCCGCTCCGCGCGCAGAGCGCAGAGCCAGAACCCCCCCCCCCATACACGCCCTGACACTGGTCGAGCACCTGCGCAGAATAGGCCCAGAGGCCCCGCGACCAGCCGGCAGCGACGACCAGCGATCATAATGAAATATTATCCCAGTGCGACCCTACCTAGGAGTTGGAGCCCCTAGGAAACGCCCCATAAACGCCCTAACACTGGTCGAGCACCTGCGCAGAATAGGCCCAGAGGCCCCGCGACCAGCCAGCAGCGACGACCAGCGACTGTAGTGAGATATAGGGAAGACCGGACGCAGGGAGAAGGCACCGAGGACATCGCAGTAGAGGGCACTGCTAAACAGCGCAATCAACTGATTTGAGATATTGGAAAAGACGGGCCTCGAAGCACGAAACACACCATTCGTTTTGGGCTGTTTTTTTGTCTGTGCTTATCTTATTGTTGGAACCTATGAACGCAAACAAATGGTTTCCAATACGACGAGCTAAAACAGCTATAACAAATCGCCCCGGGCAGATATCATAGTAAGCAAGCTCTTGGGGCCGTCTTGGGGCGAGATTGGGGGTCTCTTTGGCCGCCTTGGAGTGTCGGAAGTCCGAAAGGGCGAGAATGCTGAAATCCTCCAAAAGCCAAAGGACAAATAAGAATGCTGGTGTCTCTGAGCTTTCTTGTGGGGCCACCGGGTGGCTCGGTGGGGCTTCTCTTGGCCCCCTGCGAAACTCTTGAGGACTCTTGGGAGCGTCTTAAAGGTGTCTTGGGGGGCGGCTGGCGGTGTCAAGGGTCGTGTTGCCGTTCTTGGGCATCTCTTGGGCCCCCTTTCAAGGCCTCTTGGCTGGATTTTGATGGCTCTTGGGCATCATTCGGGCCCTCCTGGGCCATCTGAGGGCTTTCTTGGGAGCCTCTTGGGCTGTCTTGGGGCGATCGCGGGGCCAAAAAAGGCGGGAACGCTAGAATCCTTCAACCACCTTTGGACAACTGGTGGTTTGGGCATCTGGGGGTCTCCTTGGGAGCCCACCAGGGGCGCTGTTGGGGCATTTGGGAGTCCCCTTCTGACCGTGAAGAAACCATCTTGAACATGCTGGAACGCTCTTGGACCGTGTCGGACTCTCCTGGATTCTCCTGCAGGCCCCTCAGCGCGTTCCTGGAGCGTTCCTTGAGGGTCGTGAAGGCCGCGCCCAGGACGAAAGACCAGATCTGGACCGCTCCCGGTACGCCAAGTCAGGGGGGCCGTTAGGCTGTCGAGTATTTTATTTTACCTATACACAATATCGAATTGCATCTGGTCGAGCGTTGGTGGATGAGGGGGAGCGTCTTCGAGATCTGAAGAGTGCGAACCATCTTGTATAGCTGAAATTTCACACTACATGTGTCTCCTATATATACACAAAAGTAAGCTACATGTCATGGTGGATTGCACGGGGGGGGTAGGTTTGACGGAAAGCGCGCTCGGACCCGACAGGCGTACGGCGGATGATTGGAGCGCGGTGGACCAACACGACAGACAGTCTTCACGAACCTAATTTGGTCAGGCTTCCCCTTCAGGGCGTTTCGAACGAGACATCTTCGAATTATGACATGTTGGATGAGTTGTGTTAAGACGCACCGTCCCACAAAAATACACTTTCCGCTCGAGATATCCGAAACGCATTAGATGGCTCATGGGCTGTGCTGCCATTGTATGTCCGAAACGAATGTGCGTTTCGCTCGAGACATCCTCGAGCAGTAGTTTGGTGGAGGACGGTCTAGGCCAACTGTATTCAAACGATGGTGTCATCGCGGGGAGCACTCAAGACGGCCCTCAATACGCAGTCACCCAGCTCACCTCATACTCATTGGTGTCCGTCGAGGCGCGGCAGAGGCGATCCGCTCGCCCTCTCCAGCAGCTGGGGCAGAGCGTACTTTTTTGTCTGGTTGCAAGAGAAAGGGGCAGGGCGGAAAGCGGCTGCGGACCAAGAAGGAAGGGGGGAGGGCATTCGTAGCTTGAGGGTCTTCGGCGTGAGCGGTCAGTGCGACCGGCCGTTGTTGAGGCGTCCTGGCAATGGCCGTGGAGCGGCGTAGCGCCCACACCCAGGGGCTGAGGAAAAGGCTGCAGGCGCTGGAGGCGTAGAAGAAGCCGACCAGTGCAGGGAGGAGAGGAGAGCCAGTGATGAAGACACCCAAGTGTTCGTCAAAAGGCCATGCTGCCAGGTAACTCATCCAGCGCACAGCGGCTGCGTGGCGCAAGGAGGCCAGACCAAAAGGGCTGGCCAGCGAGCCGCTCGCGGCAGCAAAATGTTGCGAGCCTCCGAGCTGAGCTGCTGAGGCTGGCGTGCTAGACTGCGGCGGGCCGAGGGCTGCGGCGCCACGGGGGGCTGCAGCCGAAGGCTGCCGAGGGAGCCAACTGCAGATTGTAAGGGTGGCGTGGGCGACGAGGAGCCAACGCGCGTCGCCAGAGACCAGCAGCGGCGACCAGGGCGGGGGCGGGAGGAGGGGGGCGGCCCTGGCCGGCGCACGCATCACAACCGGGAGTGGCGGGAGCGCCCAGCCACAGGCCTGCGCAAGCAGCATCGCCGGTGGGCCACCGATGCGCGCCTGGCCGCGGACAATCATGGCCAGGCGCGGGCGCGCAGCAGCAGAGACCGCAGAGGCCAAGACCCGGCGGAGCCGAGCAAGGCGCCGCCGAGCGCGCAGCGCCAGAGGCCGCCTTGGGCGGCGCTGGTGGGGCGCGCGACTGACCCCGACCCCCTCGGGTCATGAAAAAATCACGACGGGAGGTTTTTCGCTACTTTCGGCCTCTGGGGGCCCTTACCGGGACTCGGGACCGTCAAAAAACGACTCAGGATGAAAACCGGTCCCGGGGAAGGGGTCGGGACTTCTGGGGGTCGCGTCATGAAAAATCATGACGTCGGGGGTCTGGGGACGGGAGGCGGGGCGGGAAGCGCCACCAGAGCGGCACGCGGCCCCACCCCGGAGCTCCAGGCCCGCCGAGAGGGTGGCACCAACGACAGCACGGCGGCCACGTCGTCTGACGCCATACTGTGGAAGCCCGCATTGAGCCCTGCGCGCGAACCTTTGCAGAAGCACACGCCTGGGGGAGCGGCGATTCAGTCCAGACAGGCTGGGAAGCGGGAGATCCCACCTGGGGGGGTGAACGCACCCAAACGAGAGGGGGGGAAGGCGGCGCGCGGGAGGAGGCACCTGATCGGCGCACGCACGAGAGAACGAGAAAGGTCAGGGGGCCCACTTGGGGGGGCGAGCCTTCTGAAAGTTGTAACGAGCGCCCACGGACGCTGGCAGGCGCGGCTCGTCGGCCAAGCGGGTGCCGCTGCGGGGCCAGGCGCCTGCTGAGGGCCAGGTCAAGTGTGCAACGTGCGGCGCCCAGGCCTGCATTCATCCTGTCGCGCACTGGCGGGGACGCTCGTGCCGCAGACTCCGCGCGTGCGGGGCTGGTACCCGGCTGGCCAGGACACGCCGCTGGCACGCTTGCCCCCTTGGCCTTTCCCTCTGGCCGCCTGCGCCTGCTGCTCTTGCTGCTGGCGCCACATTTCGCCCCTGTCGACGTCGATGTGCCGCTGCCGACAGTACGCCTGTACGTCGTAGTAACAGGCGCATAGATCAGAGATGACTTGCCTGCTGAAATCGTCGAAGCCGCATGGATTATAGCAACCCTTGCCCCGTGCCTTGCCATCTCGCACGTCGCAGGTTCGGTTCCAGCCTTCCACAAACATTGTCCCGCAGGTGGCCTTGAGGCGATTGATGAGTCCTGGCCAGGTCTCCAGGCGATTCTCTCTGTGGTCCCATTGCGGCAGCCAGCGGAGGTCGCGCCAGGGCCCCCGGTAGAGGCTGTCGCACGGGTCACTCCAGTCGGGGCTCCCCCGGCCGTGACATCTCTCATGTGGGCCGCTGCGCCAGTAGAACGAGTGTCTCCAGGTGTTGTCGCGGGAGCCGCTCGTGCCACCTCTACTCTGGGTGAACCAGTAAGCAACCTGGCCGTGAGCCGAGCGCTAGGTAGAGGTGTCGGGGCGCGCCTGGCCAGCTGCGCTTCCACGTCCGGTCTGGCCAGCCTGCGCGCCGCCCGCCCCGGGGGCGCTGCCACCGCCGCCTCTGTCGGCAGGACGGCCGTCGTGAGCGATCCAGACGAAGTGCGTGGAGCCTGCTCCGTCCCAGACCGTGTCCCCCTCGACCCCAATCCTGGCGCAGAGAAGTTGTCCCGTTCGGGCCTCCTCCACCAGCCCGATCACCGAGCCAGGCTGTACGCTGGGGCAGAATCGCTCCCCCGTCTCGCCGGCCTGCGTGTGCCAACACACGCGGCGAGCGGCGTCTTCGGCCCTGGCCAGCAGGTGGTGGCCAACCCTCAGGAGGGGAAAAAACACACAGACACAAGTAATCGTCCACTCCCAGAAAGTATGGGAAAATATGGGAAGTGGGGGGGAGGACAAAAGCCCCGAAAAGATGGGAAGATATGGGGAATAGTGTTATTGGTGTGTATTTATGTTTTTGTGTGTCCTGGGGCCCCTTCAAACCCTTCCGTCGGAGACCGCTGTGCTGAGGCGGTGCTCGTCAGCTGTCCTGGCAGCCCCCGGCTGGTCCCGGCTGCCCCCCGTGCCCCCCGCCCTATGCCCGCGCCGCCGCCCTCCGTCGGGGGTGGGGCTCTCCTGCGGTCGGCACCTGCCTGCTCGACTGGATACCCCTGACGTCGTAATAAAAGGGAGGATTGCAATCCTTCGAAGGTTTTTTTGAACGAAGGAGTGCAAAAAAAACCTCGTAGGGTTTTGTTGCAATCCTTCGTAGGGGTTTTTTTGCAATCCTTCGGAGGGTTTTTTTGCAATCCTTCGTGCAATCCTTCGAAGGGTTTTTGTTTTGCAATCCTTCGTAATAAAACGAAGGGTTTTTTGCGATCCTTCGAAGGTTTTTTTGCAATCCTTCGTTCAAGAGGGGGTCTCGACCCTCCCAGACGAGAAGTTTTAGACCCCCCCCCCCCGTGGGGGAACCCTCCAAAGCATCGTCCCCAGACCCCCCCCCCAGGCCCTCCAGGATAGCCCGGAAGAGACCCCCCCCCGAAATGAGACCCCCCTCCCTTTATTACGAAATCTGGAGTAAGGGGTCCGTCTCGCTTTCGGTTCCTCCTGGAGCCGTGCCACCGGCTTCCCGATCAGCAGGGTCCTCCAGGTGAACGGATCTGACCCGCTGCGCCTGGTTTGCTGCGGGGCTGGCCGTTGCGTCCCTTGTCGGTGCGGGGTCGAGGTCCCGAGTAGCGTCAGTAGTCGCTGGTCCTGGAGGCTCGTCTGTGGCCGTCGTCCCGGGAGTGTCCACCGCGTCCCCGACTTGGGTCGGGCGGCGGTAACAGGCGAGCCGAGTGGAGTTCAGACGCTTGAAGCCCTGGCCGGCCAGGAAGGCTGCCAGGCAATTGCGTCGTACCTGGACGGGCCGGTCCGCTCAGGGCTGCACGGGACCCCAGGAAGGTCCCCCACGGCGCCCTCAGGTTGTCGGTTCTGCCGCCTTCGTTTTTCTTCCTGCCCTTGGCGTGCGTGAGCCAGGCAACAGCGTGGGCCAATGCTGCCCGTCTTCCGTCCAAGGGGAAGGCGTCGGGAACTCCAACGTCCAGAATGGCACTGCCCTATATCTTGCCCACGCATGCAGGTGCTGCGGTCCCAACACCGGGTGCCGATTTGATGATCTTCCGTCTCAGGTGCAACCGCGTCGCTCCGCTTCTGCACGAACCCGTGCCATGGCTCCTCGATGCTTGAATGCAGCCGTGTGGCGTGGTCCACCATTACATGACCGATTGTCTTATCATGGCGGCCAGATTTGCTGACTGGGTCAATCTGGCTAGCCAGGGCCAGAGAGTCCACAGAGCGGTTTGCCAGCGGTGGGCATCTGGGCGGCGGGGCGGGATCCAGGTCTGGCAGCATTGCCGCTGAGTCTGGTGGCGCCGGGGTCAGGACAACGCGCTGCTCGTCCTGAAGAGACGGACGGGGGCAGGTGAGCTGGCCAGGTGGCGTCGTCCTGCAGGCATCCGCAGTGCTGGAAGCGGCCCACCCCGAGTCTCAGAACAAAATCCCCGAGGAGCTCCTCGCTCATGCACACGGGGATCTCTGCAACCCCAGCAGGTAGGTCGGGCCCGTACTGCTCCCACGCGGCGCGCCGCCCTCCCTCTGGCACCATGCAGTGAGAATCCAGAGCGAGGACGGGGTAAGCTTCCCAAGGGCACCCTTGCGTCCTCAGACTTGTTCGGCAGTGCGTCGCTGGAAGCTCTTGCGTCCTTGTAGCCCGTCCTCACTGCAGCTTTTGACTGTAGCCAAGGACACTAGGTGAGCCAGCACAAATTGTTGGCAGGTCCTTTGTCTGGCCGACGCGCCCCGATCCAGCATGTCGGCGTCCAGTACCGCCCCCGTCTTCCCCGAGAGAGAGAGAGAGAGAGACAGCAGGAATCGCCGCAGCCGTGGCCCCGAGAGGGACGCAGGAGCCCGGCTGCGGCCCTCCGGGTGCCTGCTGCAGAAGCTGATGGGGAAACGAACAATGACATGAACATACAGTCGGCCCAGATGAGTAGGTCGACCCTGCCAAATCAAGGGTACCCTTGTGTCCTGAGTCTCGCGACCCATGCTTCCTACATCCCCCATGGCAATGTGGCCCTCGGAAGGGTCTTGTGTGCTCTCGCGTGTCCTGTCCAATCGAGTCCGACTGTACAAACTCGGAGGTCCGCGCGGATTCCTCGGATCGGCGCTGCAGCCCCACCTGGCGGCGCCTCTGGCGCGCTCCGCGCGCCAGGGAGCGGGGTCTAGTGTCGATCTGAGAGATCCGCGCGGACCTCCGAGCTTTTATGTGCATATCATGGTTCGCTTCCCTGGCTGACCCACCGCGGGTTGCTGGCGGGGCCGCAGCTGCACCTCCTGTGGCCAACCAGGCTCACCAGAGGCCCCCTTCCCGAGCTCCCGCAGCACACGGGCGGCGGGCAGAGCGGCGAGAGCGCAGGCGCCCAGGCCCTGGAAATTGCCGCCCGGAGGGGCGGCGGCGGCGGCGCCCAGGGCGCCGGCTGCCCTGCCGGCTGCTGCGCAGGCTGCTGCGCAGGCTGCTGCGCAGGCTGCTGCGCAGGCTGCCCTGATGGTCCGCTACCGAAAATTTCCGGTAGCGCTCCGCAGAGATCGGTCGCTACCGAAATACCGAAATGTAGCGCCCAATACCGGTATCAGACCGTTCTGAAATCCGCTATTTCAACGCCCTCGAACGAAGATCCGGTCGCTACCGAAATTCGGGGTGCGTCGAAATCGCTACCGAAAATTTCCGGTACCAGACCATCAGGGTGCTGCACGGCACCCGGCTGCGGTGCGGGCTCAGGCCGTGGCCGTGGTCGGCGGACGGCCGGCTCCGCCGGGGGGCGGGTGGTCCGGGGGCGGTCGGCCCTCGGGTCGGCGAGGGCAGAGGTGGCCCGGCGTCCGCACTCGGGCGAGAGCTCGGGCCGCCGCCCCGCCGCGGCAGGGGCGCCCGGGTGCCTCTCCTCCCGCGCCCCCTCCAGCGCGACCTGTGGCTCGCAGCTCCTGCTCGGTGAGGGCGGCGGGCCGTTGCTTCCCGGTTGCCTGGTCGAGCGGCGCCATGTTGTCTGTGTAGTCTTCGGGGCCTGCGAAGGCGTCGAGTGGGTCGTCTGCGATATCCCGGCTGCCTCTTGAGCCATGCGGTCGTCCAGGTCATCGCCCAGATCCTGGATGCTGCTGCCTGCAGGCGCCGCCTTGGCGTTCGCGCGGCTGCGGCTTCCCAGGCTAGACCAGCACCGCACCCCGAACCAGGACTGCGCGCACGCATGGGGGCCGCGCGTCCCAGGTCTGGAGCGGGCAGTCTGCACAGTACCCCCCTGGACGTTCCAGCTCTTGCTCCTGGAAGCGCGCGCCCGTCCAGTCCGGGGTAGGCTGGGAGGCCACAGACCAGGCCCTGGCTCTTGCGCATCGACCCAGGGCCCCACCTCTGGACGGAGCGTGAACCTACAGTCAGGGCCCTGAAGAAGGAACCCTTTTGGTTGGGGAGGGGCTCCGCGTTCCTTACGTGTTTCACAGCTTGCCTCAGGTTTTCCTTATGTTTTCGATCGGAAATCGAAGGTTAACTTATGACAAAAAGGGGCCTTGTTCCTTATTGAGGGTTCCTTAGGTCAACGCCTCCACCGTACTGAGTGGGGGGCGCCCAGCTCCCACGTCAGGGTGGGCTCCGCAGCTGGGCATCCGCCGCGCTGCCCTTCGTACCCCCTGCGCGCCGCGTGCACCCCGAGGCGGTCCTCGCCGGTGCGTGTCCAGGGCATCAGGGACATGTTAGTCCCAACGCACGACATACACACGCACACGCACGCACGCACGCACGCACGCACGCACGCACGCACGCACGCACGCACGCACACACACACACACACACACACACACACACACACACACACACACACACACACACACACACACACACGCGCGCGCGCGCGCGCGCACGCACACACGCACACACACACACACACACACACACAAACGCCACACACGCCACACACGCATCACACGCACACACGCACACACACACACACACACACACGCACACAACAACAATCACAACAACAACAACAACAACAACAACAACAACAACAACAACAACAGCAGCAGCAGCAGCAACAACAACAGCAGCAAAACAACACATAAGGCAGATCACACAACACACCACCCATGGAATATGGCACGCAGCACACGCCACAGACCACACACCTGGGGAGATGAGATGTTGGCGCCCTCGAGGCTGCCCTAGCCGTTCAGAATTCGCGTGCGTCATTCCCGATCAGGACAATTTTTTCCATAGTGGGCCTTGGCCGCGTTCGAACAGCGAGCATCTCCGCACGACCACGGAGAGATCGCCTGTTCGCGATCCAGTTTTGCTCTCCATTCCCGGCCTTGCGCTGGGCACCTGCTTGCGCCAGCGGGGCATGCATCGTGTCAAGCGGGTCAGGCTGCTCCGATGTGACGCTGGCTTGATAGCCGGCAGTCGGACGCGCACACGGAAAGGCAGGCGCCTCGGTCTCTCTCTCTCTCTCTCTCTCATTTTCTCTCTCTCACTCTCCCATTCTCTCTCTCTCACTCTCTCTCTATTCTGCCCTGGTCCTGTCGCCTCTCCCTCCCCGCGCCTCTCGGCCTGGTGCTGTTTTTTGTCCAGGCGAGCTCGACGGATGCTGTCTTGCTGCCGGAGAGTTCCGGGTGGCGCAATTCTCCCTCCCCTTCCTGCCGACGCGCGTGAGGTGCCTCGGTCCGTCCAGACGACGCATCGCAGGTGACCGTGCTTTGTCTGCAGCGTGTTCCCGATTGTCCCAGGGCGCCCTGACCTGTTTTGACCTCCCACTCCTCTTGCTGCTTCGCCCCGTCCTCTTCCGTCACAGAAGACCTCATCGGGTAATGGAACGATGACCACCCCGAGCTGGCAGCCTGCCGCAGAAATTTATACAGTCGGGGCCCTGAAGAAGGAACCCTTTTCGTTGGGGAGGGGCTCCGTGTTCCTTAATTGTTTCGCAGCTTGCCTTGGATTTTCCTTAGGTGTTCGATGCAAAATCGAAGTTCAACTTATGGAAAATAGGGGCCTCGTTCCTTATGTTGAATCGCTTCGCTCATTCCGCCGGCCCGTGATATGGCATCGCTGGTTTTTGTCTGTGTGTTCGTTGCCCATGTTGCGCTCTTGGGGGCGGGTGTCGTTCGGACGCGTTGCGTGGGGAGTTTTGATGGTGAAGCAGTTCCCTGGGGGTCGTCTCTCGATGGGGCGAAATAGAGTCGTCGTCAAGATGCTTCTTTGGGGGGCCTCTTGGGGTCTGTTGAGAGGCCGTTCGGGGGCGCCTGGGAGACATGTTTGAAGCCTTCTGGGGCTTCTTTTGGGCCTCCTGGGAGTCTCCTGGGGCCTCTTGGCGACATCTTGGGGCCTCTTGGAGGCCTCTTGGGGCCTCTTTGGGACCTCCTGGGCGCCTTCTGGGACGGAGGGCTCCATTTTTGAGTTCTCGGTATCCCTCCTGAGTCCCTCTTGGGCCCGTCTTGGGGCCTCTTGGTCCGTCTTGGGCGGCACTTGGGCCGTCTTGAGGGCTCTCTTGGGTCGTTTCGGCGCCGTCTTGGGAGCTTCGTGGGCCGTCTTGGAGCGGTCTTGGGGGCCTCTTGGGCCGTCTTGGAGCGTCCGGAAGCCGAAAAAGCCAGAACACAAAAAACATCGAAAAAACCAATGAAAATCAACGATTTTGGCCTCTTGGGGCTCTCTTCGGAGGCCTCTTGGAAGGCTCTTGGGGCGTCTTGGAGGCCTCTTGGGCTGTCTTGGGGGCCTTTTGGGCCGTCTTGGGGTCATCTTCGGCGTCTTCGAGCGCTCTTTGGGCGTCTCGGGGGCCTCTTGGGCAGTCTTGGGGGCCTCTTGGGGCACTCTGAGCGCGCTCTGGGGAGCCTGAGAGGCCGCACCCAGAAGGAAAACCATCTCTGAGTAGACTTGGTCGGGCGGCGGTCGGGCGGCGGTCGGACCGGGCGTTGGTCGGGGTACTTTTCGCCGGGGGACCCCCAGGGGCCGCCCCGCGCGCGCGAACTAGAAATACTGTTAATACTGTTAACCAGTTACCGGACATCTTAGCACGCCCTGGCCCGTTGGGCCGGCGAATTTAGGGTTCCTTAGGTCAACGCCTCGACTGTAGTCGAGGTGGATGGCTTGGCCAAGGACGCGCGCAAGCTTCTCGAGGAGCTCACGCACGATAAGATGCTCGAGCTGGTGGCGGCCATACGCAGCCATGCGGCTGACGCCGCGGGCCAAGACACAGATTTGAGGGCTACAGTGACTTTTCAAAAGGGGCTCGGTCGTTCCTTAGGCTTGCATGCGTTATGTATAGTTCCTTATGCGTTATTTGTCATGTATCGTTCCTTATGCGTCATTCTTTGGGATAAAAAAAGGCTTCGCTCCTGATCTATCGTTCCTTAGGTCAGGCCGATGACTGTAGCTCGCCTGCGTAGTCCTCCCTCTTTCTTCCTGCCAGCACGTTTCTGATGGTAACGGTTTTGTGATCTGTCTCCGCGTATTTGGTACAAGAAGACAAGGGGAGATGGGTCATCTTAGTGTCCCGAGTGTTCAGTTTACCAAGGGGTGGCACGAGTCACGGGACCTAGTCTCAATATGAACGAGCAGCTGATCCAGAATGTGTTTTCAAACGTGTGCAACACACCAGGGTCACCATTGGCGTAGGACAGGGATCAGAATGAATGATCTTAGGCTGGGCCAGCTCTCGTATAGAAAGCCCCATCTCCCATGCCAGCAAGACCGACCCGAGGAGCTGCGCACCTTCCTTGTCGACTATCGCGGCCGAGCGCACGGCGACAAGATGGAGCGCGCTCAGCGAGGCCCTCCCGGAAGCCGCACCCGACCTCCCCTTGCCACCACTTTTCTTCATTTCCTCCAAGGGAGGAGGATCGAGGAGGAGGAGGAGGAGGGGAGGAAAGGTGGAGGAGGGTGTGATACGGAGGAGGAGGAGGAGGAGGAGGAGGAGGAAAAGGAGGAGGAGGGCGACGAAAAGGAGGAGGAGGAGGAGGAGGAGGGGGAGGAGGATGGGGAGGAGGGAGAGGAGGTGGAGGAGGAGGACGAGGAGGACGAGGAGGAGGAGGAGGAGGAGGAGAAGGGGAGGGGAAGGGGGAGGACGAGGAGGAGGAGGAGGAAGAGGAGGAGAAGGAGGAGGAGGAAAGGAGGAGGAGGAGGAGGAAGAGGAGGAAGAGGAAAAGGAGGGGGAAGAGGAGGAGAAGGACGAGGAGGAGGATTTCGTAGCCAGTTTGGCCAATTTTGGTTCCCAAGTCCGTAGCGGCAGGCTCAGATAATTTGAGTGTGGCAAGGGGGAGGCGCGCCCCCTTCAGCGACCCGTGCCCAGGTCAGCAGGGAACACCACACTTTCCCGATATACTACCACATGACATGTGCGCGTGTTTGCCCCTTCACTGCTGTGAGCTCCTGTCGGAGCCCATGGTTGGTTGGGGGCACGCGTGGGAAAATGGGAGCTGCGGCCGCTGGTTTGTGTGCAAGGCTCTCAGCCCCAACGGCAAGAAGCCAACTGTGCGACAAGGAGAGGGGGGATGCCCAGGGGAGTTGGGCCCAAGGCCCGCCGCCCACGGTTCCGCCGCCGTGGTTCCGTCCCCGCGTGCCCCGTCAGTTTGTCAAGTTGCCATGGGTTATCTAGTCCAAGTGGAGCCAGGAAGGGTGGCAGAACAACGAAACACAACCAACCTCGGAAGAGGAGCGGGCATGTTGGCTCTATTTCGACGATGCGATTTTGGCCATCATGGCGACGAGGCTCCCACAGAGTCAGAGGGACAAGCTTCTTCATGGGCGGAGGCTCGAGGCAGCTGGTCAGGCGCCACCCACTGATGGGACCAGCGTCCCCCGTTCAGTGCGAGCGTTGCAGGACAAGCTTGTCGGGCCCCAGCTGAAGGAAGAGCGACAGGTCCTCAACGCGGAGAAGGCGCTGGAGGCCTTGGGAGAAATGCGGCAGCATATTGAGGATGTCAAAACGCAGCTCACGAAGGCCAAGGCTGACGCGGCCAAGGCCTTGGGTGCCACGCCGATCCAGAACCCGAGCACTCAAGTGGACAAGGTTCTGCCGAACATGGAGCAACAGCTACAGGCGTTGCTGGCGGGTTTCGCCGAGAGCTTGGCGACGGCGACCGCACCGAAGCCCGCAAACCGAAACTGGTTGAAAGTGATCAGTCGTTCAAAGAAGCGTTCGTCAAGGCCTTCACCCAGGCGCCTGAGGTCGGTGAAGGTGCAGGGACATAACAGCCATCACAAGGCCAGCAGCCAGCAGCACCAAGCCAGGAGGCTGGAGCGGCGCCAACTGCGGGAGGGGCTGGCCGAGGAGAAGGTGAAGAGACTGCAGGTACTTCAGCCCTGACCCAGGCCCCAACCGAACCGGGCACTATTATGGCTTCTGGTTTCGATGTTGGTGGTACCATGCTGGAGCAATGGCAACAATTCCTGGAGTCAGGTCGGCAGCGGGCTCGCACGGCGAGAGAAGCCAGAGAGCGAGGCAGGACCAAGTCACCGACAGATTGCCCCCAACGCGTGGAGTGCTAATCGTCGGCTGCCAGGACTTCGAGCGAAGGGCTTTGGCTGCGAGGGCTTGGGGCCTCCAGCTGATCGGGGGGCGCCCGCGAGCGGGGCGACCGCTGCCTCCCCTGGCCCAGGACCTGGTTGCGAACGCTTCGAGCATCCAGTCGGGGGCAGACCTGCGCGGTCTGATCGCGGGCCGCCCGCGAGGGCGGATGTAGCCCCCACTAGCCATGCGCGTGGAGGCGATGCACGTGGACAGGTGCCGTCAGCTATCGTCGCAGCATCTCCCACCACGGCCAGGAGAGGACATTCTGGCGATGGATCCCGCTGACCAGGACGTCGAGCGAAAGGCCCTGGCTGCGAGGACGATGCGTCTCCAGTCGGGATCGGAAATCCGGGGGGGGGGTCCGATCGGGGAGCGCTCGCGAGGGCGGCGGCGGTCGCCTCCCCCGGCATTGGCCCCGGCTGCGAGAACGGCGAGCCTCCGTTCATGATCAGATCTGGAGGGCCTGATCGCGGGCCGCCCGCGAAGGCGGCGGCAGCCTCCGCTGGCCTCGCGAACGGGCGCGACGGCGCCGGGGGGGGGGGGGGCGCGTCGTCAGCTATCGCCCCGGTATCTCCCAACGCGGCTAGGGGGAGGTGTTCAGTTGGCGGATTGACCGAGGATGGCCACGCGCATGGAGGCGGCTCGGCGGCGCAGGCGCCGCCGGCTATCGCATCAGCACCCCCCTTCACGGCGTAGGGGGGCATTCAAGTAGCGGCGGCACGGCAGCTCAGGGCACATTCCTGATTCATTTTGCCAGCGTTACGTCGCTGTCGGGGAAGACCCTCAACGACGGGGATGGCATCTCACAGCAGGCTCACGTGGTCTCGTTCGCCGAGGCCCACCTTCGAGAGAGAAGTTCCATTCAGACTTCCAAGCGCCTGGCCAAGGTTGGTTGCAAAACGCTGCGAGCGCCTGCGGTTGCCACTGGTGGTGGAGGAACCCAAGGGCGCGCGGGAGTTGCTGTTGTGGTCAAGAGGCGTATGTGCCAAGACCCGGCGGCAGTAGAGGATAGGCTATCGCTTCAGGTGCAAGCGCGCGGCCACGCAGATCAACCCGGCCAGTGGCGCGCCACCGCGGTTAGGACCAAGGGCAGGGGCATCATTTTTGCGTCAGTGCATCTCGCCCCTGGACTTGGATTCTCGGGAGCGAATTTCCAGATCTGGGACGAAATGGGCGCTTGTTTCAAAGTTCGAGGCAAGCCATTCACAGTTGCAGGTGATCGGATCAACAAATTCGATGAAATGCCGATTCTGGCCTCCAAGTTTTCTCGAGGGCGGCGTGGACAGGCCCATCAGGCCCAGTGCCAGGTGGCCATCGCCTCATCGACCTCCTTTGGGCCGGCGTTGATTCGGCCAGCTTGGTCGGAACCTGATGGGGCGACAGCGGACTGCGAGGGGCGCCGCACCTGGGGCAGGCGACGAGACTTCGGGTTGAATCGTCTGTGGCGCCTCAGAGAGTGCCCGCCCCCACGCTGGCAATCGACGCGACCTTCAATGGCCCTGGCCTGCCATGGGAATGGCACCTGATACGAGCGGAGCCCCAACTGGCCAAGGGTGAAGCGAAGCCCCGCGAGGACAACTAGCAGCCAGATCCCGCGAGCTAAGCACATGGCTTTCGCGCTGGTGGCCGAGAGTTTGCGCGCGCATCGCAACGTCGAGGCTGACTTCGAAAGGGGGCCCAGCAGCGCCGAGGCTGGCCAGTCGAGACCGTCGAAGTGTCAATCATACCAACCAAGCCGGTAGGTTGGCGGGCTGAGTGTTTGGGCCACCTTGGCTGCCAGAGCTGCAAATTGGGCTCGCCTCCGTGGACAAAAGGTAGGTGACCTCGAGTGCGCGAGCGAGCGTGGAAGGCTGTCGAGCATGAGCCCGCCGCTGCGAAGCGCCCCCCTCGTTCTTGGACGCGCGAGAGGGGGGGGGGGGGGGCGCTTCGGGCCACGGAAGGCCCCAGCGAAGTCCGAAGTTCCACGGCGCGCAAGAACACAGGCATCGCGGCCTTCAGCGCGCAGTCAAACACGTCGAATTGCATTTCATCAGAACCACCCAGAAGAGTTTCAAGGATTGGATCAGCGACGGCGCGTCCAGAGGAGCTGGGGTCCTGCATGCCAGGGCAAAGTGTTTCGGGGCGAGAAGGTCCCGGAGTTCGCGGCTAAATGTAGCGCGGATGGCACGGTCGCCGGGGGCCCCGTTGAGGCCGTTGATGTCAAGGCTCAATGTTCGGAGCCCCATTTGGCGCCCGAGCTCTGGTGATTTTGGAGGCCCCGGTGCCCGGCGGGAGGAATTATGCGCCCTCGCTTCCAGATCACCCCTCGAAGAGCTCGCGCTCGACCAGCTGGGCGGCCCTCAAGAGCCCCAAGGGAGTTGTAGGACAAGAAACAGATCAGCATAGCCCCAAGGGGGGCAAGTGAACTCCCAGGGCGCATGGCCACCACCTGGTGCAACTTAGTCACGAAGAACAGGTAGCAGACAGACCCATCTCCCTTACCCAGGGATTGCGCCGCACCTGGGGGGGGGGGCTCGGAGGTGCGAGGTGGCGGACTGGAGCGCGTCTAGACCCCAGCATTTTGTCCAGGCGGCGCGTGGCAGCTCGTCGCTTCGAGCGGCGGGGTTGATAAGACATTGTGGATTAGAGACGGCCACGATGCAGGGGTTCTCCTGGGCTGAAGTCTCCTGGGACGTTTGTAAATGTTATGGCCACGTCCGATTGCGCCGAGTTGCCCAGGTGGGTGGCCCAAAGGGGGGGCACCCCCTTCCAGCGCTTGCGCTCGCGCTGGCGGCCCACAGGGCCCCGGGGCGGCTCCGCGCGGCAGGACGCGTCGACTGTCATTTTCTCAGATCAGAAAGGTCCCCGATTGCAGGCTGCAGCCAGAGTGTAGACCTGCCTAAGCTCGCGCGCAGGCAAGTTTTAGAGTACATGCGCGCTGATACTAGGCCGCTTCATCTGCCCGCTTGGGTAGATGACATAGGGCACCTCGAAAGAGGACGCGAGGTGGATATGCTGGAGCGGACTGTCCAAGTCCCAGAAGCGCTCGCCACGAGATCGGGGAATGCTGAGTTTAAGGTGTCCTAGCAAATCCTTGCCAGTGTGGCCTACCACCACCACCCCCTGCGTAGCCGACGCCATTGTTGCCAGGATAGCCAGGGGTAGAGCGATGCTGAAGGGCCCGCGTAGCATCAAGGATCTAGACCTAGATGGCCGCGCGGCCAGGAGGATCACTAAAGGTATCAACGAGCGTTTCGCTCAAGGTAGCAAGCGCGCCGCCTTCATAGGCCAGCACGTCAACGTTGCCCCACAAGCTAGAGTGTTAGCCAAGACTGACTTTAAGCGTGTGTCCATGTATGGGGCGCCCGCCCACGGGGTCAGCCCATCCGCATTGCTACAGCAGCGCACTACGGTTGCGGCTCTCACTGGCTACGCACGCCCAGGAGGGTGCCCAGTCACGTGTATCAGGCTAGGGTTCAGTGACAAGAATGACCCCATGGTCCAAGGACGAATGCAGGTTTTTGAAGCGTGGGTCGACCTTATCCCACATATAGCCGAACGGACGCAGGAGGTAGGAATTGCGTGGAGGAAAACGCAGGCCCACGGGTCAGCGGACTCATTGGAACCGTCTTGGGGGACCTCCTTGATCTCCGTTGGAAGCCCCTTGGGCCCACGGTGTGGAGGACCCTCGGAGGCACCGAAGTAGGATTGTAGATATGGATCGTGAGCATCCTTTAGATTTCGAGATTCGCAAAGCGCTCGGTCATGAGCGCTGGATGCGTGCAGGCAAGCACGTCTATGGCAAGGGAGCGCAGGATGGCGTTGATCTCGCGATTTTGAAGAGGCACCTGACCAGTCTGGTAGGGAAGAAAGCGTATGATCAGACTGCGGTTCTCAGGCTGGCAGCTACAGGTGCCTTCCGGCCTGCGGCTAGGCGATTTGGAGCCGAGTGTAGGGGAGGGATCACTCTTGCCTCGTCTTCTGGAGCTGCCAGTGCTGCTGCTGCCCCTCCTGACCCTGACCTCCCTAAGACCCTTCAGGTCCACCTAGTTGCGAGGACGTCTATGGACGCCGCCGAAGCCGGTCTGGAGGAGGAGGAGGAGGAGGAGGAGGAGGAGGAGGAGGAGGAGAAGGAGTCACGGTGAGGCGGTGGAGGAGGAGCATGATAAATAATCGAGTCCCCTGCGCTGGCTGAATTTCAGGCAGTGCCACTCGAAGAATGGGCCCAGCCGTTGCGCCCGCGGTGTAGGCAGTGCGAAGAAACACTTGTTCACCAGATTTGGGAGTGCCCGTACAACCAGCATATTGTTGGCCCAGATCTGCATTGGGAACTCTTGGACCAGGCGCGGGGGTGGGGCGAGGATGAACCGTGCTTTTGGCTGCGTGGTCTTCCCCCTCTCGCTTGGACTTTCAATCCCGCGCAGCTGGCCATCCGAGGCAGCGAGACCCTGAGCAGCGAGCTCAGTGCTGGTAGGGTCCTGCTTCCCAGGGGGCGCTTTCATCGCGGGGGATGGCTCTGGAGGAGCCTGCCCTGCCGACCACAGGCTTAGGAGGTGCCCCTGGGGGGCTGGAGTTCTCCCCGAGCATGACTGTCTTGGATGGGCCAAGGGTCCGCTTCCGACGTTCAAGCGGACTGTTCCGTTGGTTGAGCTCTGGGCGTGTCTGAGGATGGCCTGGCTTTCTGAAGGAGATCTTGTCTTTGCAGGAGATAACAATTCGGTAGTCCTTGGCATCAACCAGGGCCCCAGGAGGAAGCACCTGGAGAATGTGTATGCTTGGAAGCTGGTTTGGCAGGAATGCGAGGGCAGGATGGCTCGTGCGGTCAAAATCAAATCTCACGAATCAGCCCTCGATGATTCCACCCATGTGCGAAGCAGCCAGCTAGTGCACTGGGCGGGGAACTTCACTGCTGACAACTTGGCTGACGAGGCAGCCAGGGTATCGCAGCTCCCCCGCTGGGCTATCGTCGAGGTGGGCAGAGTGGATCATCTCGCCCGTCGAGTGCAGGAGCACATCTCAGCGGTGACAGCACATGCAGCCCAAGCAGCCACCGCGATTTACGGAGCCAGCAGCGTCGAGGATCGGAGGCTTGAAGCTAAACGTCGGAAGACCGAGCTCGCTGATAACCTCGCCGAGCTGCTGGCCAGTTCCACGCACCAGCTTATCCCGAATAGGAACAAGCCCATGAAGTGTGCGGAATGTTTCCCTCGCCTACCCAGGGCAGCTCGGCAGTGTGGCTCCGAACCCAGTGCCCAGGGAGGCCGTGCCGCATCCATGCGAGTCGTCTGCATGTCCAGTCCCTCGAGGGATTGTTTGGGTGCGGTGACCGTGGAGGCACGGCAACTGCCTCCTTCAAGAGGCTCGGGAAGGTCCGCCCTGGCCAGACCACGACCTCGGGCAGGAGACACCTTGACCTGCTTGAGGCTGGGGAGCTGCCCAGTGATTTCAAGGCCTGGCCGGAGTCCGAACAGTAGGTCGCCCAGTACACAGCCGACGGCCATTTTGTGATCTGGTTTTTGGAGGGGGGCCCTGTCGTGGGTGCTCGGGTGGGGGAAGGAACCCCATCTGGGCACTTGAAAAAACAGAGGATAAGCCCCCGCTGAATTTTTTAATGGACTCAGCCCTTAAGTTAGGCAAGAGGCAAGAGGAGGAGGAGGAGGAGGAGGAGGAGGAGGAGGAGGAGGAGGAGGAGGAGGGGAGGAGGGAAAGGAGGAAGAGGAGGAAGAGGAGGAGGAGGAGGAGGAGGAGGAGAGGAGGATCGAGGGCGAGGAGGATCGAGGGGGAGGAGCAGGAGAGAGGCCGCGGGCTCGAGGTGGAGAGCGGTGGCCCATTCAGGAGGGAGGGCCCCGGACATCCTGGCGGCCCGGACACCATCGCGCCAGCGGTTTCTCCACTGTTCGGCGCCTGGAGGCCGTGCCCAGGCCACGCACCTAGAGATCCGACTCCGAAAAAGAAATTGGAGCGGCGGGATTTTGGCAGTCTTCGGCCACCGGGGGCACTCGCTGGGCCTCGGGAGCATCAAGAAACGGCTCAGGACGAGAAACCGGCCCCCGGGGAAGTGGCCCGGACCTCCGGGACCCGCGCATCGAAAAACTGGAGCGGCTGGATGTCTGAGGCAGTACCCGTCCGGCCGCCCTCGGCTCGATTACTGGAATGCCCCGCCCGCACTCACAGACAGTCGACGCGCATACAGTCGGGGCCCTGAAGAAGGAACCCTTTCCGTTGGGGAGGGGCTCCGCGTTCCTGAAGTGTTTCACAGCTTGCCTCAGGCTTTCCTTCTGTTCTCGACCGGAAATCGAAGGTTCACTTCTGGAGAAAAGGGGCCTCGTTCCTTAATTAGGGCTCCTTAGGTCAACGCCCCGACTGTAGTAAGGACGCGCGCCCTTTTCTAGGGTACCCTTGTGTCCTCGCCTCTGCGGCCCCTTGCGGATTCCGGTGCCCTCGCGTCCCTGGGGTTTTTGGGTCGCCCGCCGCCCAACAGATCCCAACTTCGGCCTCCAAGGGTCTTGCGCCCTTACCACCCCTCCTTACAGTGGGGGCGCGTGCCAAGAAACCAGTTGGATTTTGCCAGGGTGCCCTGGGTTTCTTGGATTTTGATGGGCTCCCAATCAGATCTTGACGATTTTCGATCGACAAATTCAGGGTTTCACTGAACAACTCGCGGATTTCAGGGTTGGGTTTCTTGCGGAGGTTTCTTCTGGCCGAGCCCCCACTGTACCACCCGTCCTTACTTTACGATAGGTTTTCATAGCAGTTGCGGATGAGTTCGTCGCCGTCTGCACGCTTGTCTCCAATCCCCCCGCTCGGCCGCCTCTGCCGACTTGGGGTCCCCATGTTCATCGCATGTTGTCCTGCTGCCGCCCGCTCGCGCCTGTTGCAGAGTTTGTTGGGCAGTTGCCGCTGGGAGGCAACTGCAATTCCAGGGCTGCTGCCATCGCTCGCCATATTGCCGATATGATGGATGAGTCCGGATACAACTCCTGGGATGTCAAATTCAGAATCAGCGCTGGTATATCCGTGGTCGAAACCAGCCTAATCTGGCAGAGTCCTGTTCAATTCCGACTGAATCTGGCCCAATCAGGTTTAATCCAGGGCTTAATTTGGTTTCGTATAGCCTAATGCCCGCTGATCGAGCTTAGTAAGTTGTAATCGTTCTTACGAAGCCCTGTCAAGAGTTGTTTCCTGAGATGAAGCGAAGCTGGGCGTTGCTGAGAACCGTTGGAACGAGTTGTCAGGTTGATATTGATGAGGGCAGTACCTTGCCTGTCAGCTGATCGACGCTATCGTCGATGCCCCGGGCGACCTCGATGCTGCTGCAATTCCGATCTCGTCTGCCTGGTGCGTCTAACCGTGCCGATACTGCGCGTCTCCCCGCATCCTCATCCTCCTCTGCCGCGCGAACCGACTCGTTGTATGCGCTCGGGCTTTCTACATTGATGAGTTTGTTATCCAGCTACATTGTAGTCCTGCCCCCCACCTGTCTAAAAGCTCGTGCGATGGAGCGCCCGATCATCACCCCTCCTCCTCCTTCCCCTGATTCCTCCATCCCTAGAAATTGTCGTTTTACCAGGGGTTCGGGTAACGGTAATGTTGGCATATCAGGGCGGGGATGCGTTGCGATCGCCATAACATACGCGCGAGCACCAGCATGTGGGGGGGAAGCCAGCCCCCCCCCCCACCGTACGATCTGTACCGTTACCCGGGGGGGGCGGATAACGACCGCTATGTGCCAGAGGATAGAACGATATCCTCCCTGCCTTCTCCATCCTACTTCTCCTCATCCCTCCTTCCCCCTCATCTCTGCGTCGTCCTGGGGTCAGGTGCCCCAGGTAGATCTTGAGGCGAGGAGCCCCACTTCCCCACCCGTGCTCGCTTTCCGTTTTCGTCCCTGGTCTTTTTGCCAGCGTGTATCCTCACAGCGGCATGCCCTTTGACTCATAGACTGGGCGCACTCTTGCTTTGCGCTGGCTGTTTTTGCAGCCGTCGCCGGCAGGTCCCACATTGCTGGTGATGACGTCTTTGTGGTGGTGCCCGAGGCGTAGATGGATGATGATGATGATGGTGATGATGTTGATGATGAGGATGAGGATGGGAATGAGGATGATGTTGATGATGATGGTGATGATGATGATGGTGATGATGATGATGATGGTGATGATGATGATGATGATGGTGGTGGTGGTGATGATGATGATGATGTTGATGATGATGATGATGATGATGATGATGATGATGATGATGATGATGATGAGGCTGAGGCTGAGGCTGAGGCTGAGGCTGATGATGATGATGACGATGATGACGATGATGACGAGGAGGAGGAGGAGGAGGAGGAGGAGGAGATGGAGATGGAGCAGGAGGAAGAGGAGGAGGAGGAGGAGGAGGAGGAGGAGGAGGAGGAGGAGGAGAGCAGGAGGAGGAAGAGGAGCAGGAGGAGGAGGAGATGGAGATGGAGCAGGAGGAGGAGGAGGAGGAGGAGGAGGAGGAGGAGGCTGCCCCGCGCCGACGGCCGCGCGCAGAGCTCCGCGCGAGGCGTGCGCAGCCCGCGCGGGCAGACGCCGCAGGACAAGGCGGAGGCGGACGGCAGCCGGGCGCTGCAGCGGGCCAGGGGGCTCGGCGGCCTCGCGGCGCGGGCCCTCCCGGCCCTCTGGCTCCCCGTCCTCCCGGCCCTCCCTCCCCATCCCCTGTACTGGTGCTGTATACTGCAATCCTTAGGTGCCCGTGCGATTCTGCATTTTCAGTTGCATCGCTAGCCGCAGCGCCACCGTAACTCGACAGGCTAGTTGCCTCAACGAGCAGGCAATCCAAAAATCCCCATCCCCTCCCTGCCTGCTCCTCCCGCTCCTCCGTCTCCTCCTGCCTCCCCCCCCCATCCTCGTCGAGGGCCACCCTCGGCTTCTCCTCCTCCTCCTCCTCCTCAACCTCCTGCTCCTCCTGCTCCTCCTCCTCCTCCTCCTCCTCCTCCTCCTCCTCCTCCTCCTCCTCCTCCTCCTCCTCCTCCTCCTCCTCCTCCTCCATTCCTTCTCTCTTACGCTCGTCTCCTCCATTACTTCTCCTTATGCATAACTTTTCCCTGTCGCACCACGAGGCCAGTTTTTAGGGCGGGCCGGGCGTTTCGCTTGAGACTTCCTCACCATTTATGATTCTGAAGCTTGACAAATGGCAGCAGCTTCACAGATGGAGGGCGGGCCGTTTTCAAAATGTGGCTCTCACCTTACGTAGCGCCGCGCATATTCGTTTCAGAAATTTGCAACTTCACTGTTTGAGGGCGGGTCGTTTTCAAGATGTGGATATCGCCTTAGCGCCGTGCACATTCGCTTTAAACATTTGCAAGAGTTTCACGGATTGAGGGCGGGTGGTTTTCAAAATGCCGTTTTCGCAATAGTGCCGCGCACATTAGTTTTAACAAATTGCAAGAGTTCACAGATTGAGGGCGGGTCGTATTCACAATGTGCTTCTCGCCTTAGCGCCGCGCACACTCGCTTTAATCATTTGCAAGAGTTTCACGGATTGAGGGCGGTTCTTTTTCAAAATGTGGTTCTCGCCTTAGCGCCGCGCACATTCGTTTTCAACATTTGCAAGAGTTTCACGGATTCCCATGGTCAGCGTACCAGAAATAGTGCTCTGGAAGGATTCAAGATTTATATTGTTGCAACAGTTATGTTGATTCGCGGTGTTGAAATCCCAAAACGGCGTTATGGCACGACTCAAGATCTTCAGGACGCAGCAGTCAGGTTGATCCGTGGCGTGGAATTCCCGAGGACAGTGTTCTGGCATGCTTCAAGATCTTCAAACGGTTGTCTTTCCAACGAGGCAGTTCCCTCAGTGGAAATCAGCCGTTGTAGGGGCCTATGGAGAGGGAGCTTGGAGGGAGGGTTAATTCCAACATCGTTGATGATTCTTGGGTGTACACTGGTCCTCCTCCTCCTCCTCCTCCTCCTCCTCCTCCTCCTCCTCCTCCTCCTCCTTTTCCTCCTCATACTCCTCCTCTTCCTCCTCCCCCCCCTCCGCCTCCTCTTCCTCCTACCTCCTCCGTCGTCTCCTCCCTTCTCTCCCATCCCTTCCTCGTCTCCTCCTGCTCCTCCTGCTCCTCCCTCCCTTCCCCAGTCGGCCTCGTCAAGGCTGGCCTCGCTCAGGTCGGGGTCCGAAGCGAGGCGCCGACGCGTCGTTCGGCCCCGCATTGGCGATGAGTCGGATGTCGGCGCGTCCCGTTTCGGCTGGTCATGGATCGCACGGCTTCAGGCCCGTCCCCCCTCCTCATCCTCCTCCTCCTCCTCCTCCTCTTCCTCCTCCTCCTTCTCCTCCTCCTCCTCCTTCTCCTCCTCATCCTCCTCCTCCTTCTCCTCCTCCTCCTCCTCAGAAGTGCTTGGGATTCCAAGAGGAGGTCGGCTTCGCCTACTTGTTTCGAGCCCGCCGCGTGCAACAGCTTCGGAAGCAACCTCCCCTTGGCGTCCCTGATCCAGTAGCCTTTGCTGTTCACTCCGGGTTTGCCCTTCCTCCTGGTCTTGTTCGCTGCGTCTCGTTGTCTGTTCTTTCGAGGAGTGGCTTCTCGCTGGCTTGCTCTGGGATGGCGGCTCCCACAGTGGTGCGAAAGGGTCTTCTCCGATAGCCGCATTCAGTTTATTCTCCATCTGACCTTCTCTGACATCCCTTGTGGCAGTGTCACTCCTCCTCAGCCTCCTCCTCATCCTCCTGCTCATCCTCCTCATCCTCCTCTTCGTTCTGAAAGACATGAAGTTCCCTGGGGAAGTTCGTCGAGCCGTCGCTGCGCTTTACCGGGACGCCTGGGTCTCTGTCACTTTCTGTGAGTATCAGGAGGATGGGTGGAGGGTTCGACGGGGTATCAAGCAGGGCTGCCCATTATCGTCCTCGCTATTCGTTCTTTGTATGGATCATGTCCTCCGAATGCTGGAGTCTCGTCTTTCACGTTCCTGTACTTGCAGCCTGCGCCGACGACATAGGTACGGTGGCGCAAGACGTTTACCGCTCCATCGCCCTGTTGCTCCCAGTCTTTCCGTGTGTCGCAGCAGCTGCAGGTCTGGAATTCGATGTGCATAAGACGTCCACTATCACCCTGCAGATGTGAGCGCAGCCAGAGATGCGCCTCCCCTTGCCGATGCAGGCCTGCCCACGGATTTCATCAAGGTCGCCGCCTCGGCTAAATACTTGGGCGCACCTGAAGTCATAGGGACAATCGATGCAAGACTTCAATCATCGAAGTCCCTAAGACCTAAATCGATGCAATACCTTGTACATCGCGGGCCCACTGAGCCATCAATACGTGTCCACCATGGGTTCCTGAAGTCTTGGGGCGCACCTGCTCGAACGTGCCTGGCCAGATCTCGGGACATCAAGGAGTCTGGAGCCTTGGGCTTACCAAAGG
>CAUYUJ010022637.1:435921-445921 GCA_963575745.1 Prorocentrum cordatum | reverse complement strand
CGGTTGCCAGTTTGGCTCGGGCCCGAGAGCCGCGCGGCGTCCGCGAAGGTGCGTAGGCACGACTTCTTCTCCTGCCTCCATTGCGGGTCGAGTCTGGCCGGACATTCTTCGGGCAGGGATCGTTTCTTTTCCGCTTTGACGGTCGACGCGCGTTTCCTCGGAGAGCGGTGATGTCGGCACGGTTTCCATTACATCATTCCTTGCGCATCCGCTTTCGTTTGAAACAGGGCAAGCGCGGAGACGCACTGTGCATCCGCATTGCAAGTGACCACCGAGGTTACAAGCGAGTGCTCCGTACGTTCGAACCGGCAATCGCCAGGCCCATGACAATTGTTTATACATTGGACCAGTTGTCTTCCAATTCTTCACAGCGCCCCAAAACGATATCCCAGTGGTACCGTTGGCAGTCGCATGTGATTCTAAATGTAAATGTCTGCATATACACATTTGTATGTACACACGTGCACGTGCCTCTAATCATGTGGTATACACAAATGTATGTGTACAAATGCGTGTCTATATATATATACATATATATATAGACACATACATACATATACACATACATGTATGTGTGTGCCTACGTGTGTGTAAACGTGTGTGCCTGCATGCATGCATATATATATATATGTATATATATATGTCTATGTGTGTATGTATGTATGTGTCTATGTATATATGCACAAACACATATGTCTCCTGAGAGTTAAGAATACGCCTACCCTACTTCACTGTTTCGCGGTCTCTCGCTCTCTCTCTCTCTCTCTCTCTCTCTCCCTCTCTCTTTCTTTTTCTTCACACACATACACTATCCGTCTCTCTCTCTCTCTCTTTCTCTCTCCTCCCCCCCTCACCTTCACTTGCGATGCAGTGATTCTCTCACCTGCGCATTCCTACACTGACGTATCCCTAGCGAAGACGCCCACGGCGAACCACCGCCGCCCATGTCTTCGGAACCGCCCAAGCGGCCTAACGTTGGGTCGAACTCTTGCCAAACCGCCCACAGCGTTGTGGAAGCCATTCTCGGGGAAAACGCACGGGGGAGGGAAAGGGAGTGTGATAGAAAGAGAGAGAGAGAGAGAGAAGAAACAAAAAATGGGGGTAGAAGGAGATAATCTATGTGTATATAGACAGAGAAAGGAAACCAAAACAAAAAAAAAGGAGGAGGAGGAGGAGGAGAAGGAGTGGGAGGAGGAGGAGGAGTGAAGAAGAAGGGGAAGGAGGATGACAAGGGGAGGCCTCTTAGACTCTTGGAGGCCAAGGGCTTCCTAAAGCCTCGTGGAGGGTTCGTGGGGGCCGTGGGGGCTGTTGTGGGCCTCGAAGGGCCCCGTGGCCTTCGAAGGACGTCTTGGGGCACTCTAGTCGTCAAAGGGCTCTCTTGCAGCCGTCTTCGGGGCTTCTTGCGCCGTCGTGGGGCCCTTCTCGCGTCTTGGGGTCCTCTCGGGGGCCCATGTCGCGTCTTGGGGCCCTCTCGGTTTCCCGAAAAGGCGAAAACGCGAAAATAGTTCAAGACCTGCAGGAATCAATATGCTTGGCGTGTTCGAGGCCTCTTGGGCCGTCGTAGGGCCCTTCTCGCGTCTTGGAGGCTTCTACATATTGCAGGCAGATTTGGGCTGTCGGAAGCCCCAAGAAGCGAGAACGCGAAAATAGCTCAAGACCTGCGGGGGATCAATATATGTGTGGCATGGTTTGGCATCTTCGGGCCCTCCTGGAGGGGACGTTCTGGAGCCCTCTTGGCACGCTCTGGAGGCATCCCAGGTCGTCTGGAGGCCCTCTTGGGCCGTCTTGGGGGTCTTTGGGGTCTTTGAGGCCGTCGTGGTCCACGTTGGAGCCATCTGAGACCCGATTTGGGCCGTATTGGAAGCCATCCTGAGCGTCGGGGAGGCGGAGGAAGGTCCTGTGTGGTCTTCTGCGGTTCACCGGGGACTTTTCGGGGCGGGCGGCCGAGACCACTGGGAACTTACTTGGGACGGGCCAACAAGAGCTCAAACGTTCGGCACGCCAAGCACCCTTTTGCAAGCAAGAGGTGGCGGCGGACATGGTGGCCTTCGGACCATCCCAGCACCGTGCCCGGGTCGTGAACAAAAGGCTGGTGATGTTTTCCTGGGGAGCCTCTCGGAAGCCTCTCGGGGGTCTCTTGGAGATCTCTGGAGCCTCTTGGAGGCCTCCGGAGGCCCGCCATCGGTCTTGGGAGCCATCTTGGGTGATCGGGCTCGGGATGTCAGTTCAGGTTCCCCATCTTGAGGCCGCCTTGGGGGCCTCTTTGGTTCTCTTGGGTGCCTCAGGGGCCGTCTTGGAGCGGTATTTGGGGCCGCCTGGGCCGTCTTGAACGTTCTCCGACAAGGTGGGCACGTGAAAGGCATGCGCAAACTTGCGGTTGGTACACGAGTTTGGCCTCCTGGGCCGACTCCCCGGGCCCCCAAGGGCCGCAAGAGAGGCGCCCGAGAGAGGCCCAGGACGGGCACCTGGGAGCCCGGTCAGGCCACGCTGGAAGTGTAGAATCCCAACCGCGTTCCCTGGGCCTCCGAGGGAGTCACGCGGGGATCCCCACGTCCGCCCAGGATCGCACGTGCCGGCCCTGATGTCTGGGGCCCCGGCCCCCTCCAAGGGGACCTGAAGGCACTGCACACAGTGCCTCGCTGCACGGTGGCGGATCCACCTGCATTGTAGACCCGTCCAGCGCAGCGAATTCGTGCATGTGTAGCAATGTGCATGTGCAGCCAGGAATCAGGCGAGCTTGTTGGACGCAAGACCCAGGCCATCCTTGCAGAAAAAGCGAGCCTTGTCCGCGGCGAAGTGGGCAGGTGGTTTGAAACTTCGGCAATAGCCGATGCAATCCTGGCGGGTTGTACATGCTGTCGTGGGCCACGATTTACGGATAACGGAGCGATAGCCATTGGCATTTCGTATATGAGTGTCGTGGTATCAATTGTCAGTTACGTTGCCGCGTGTATCCGCGCTGTGGGGGAGAGGGAGGGGGCGTGGGGCCAGGAAAGAGGGGGGAATGGAACTCGCTATCAAGCTTGCTGTTGATATCCAGCTGCCTCCGGCAATTCCGCCACCGTGCCGACGCAGCATTCTGGGCGGCAACTACTCGAGAAGGCAAGGGAGCTTGTTGGGGGCCTCTTGGAGCGGAAAGCTAGAATTCTGTGTTCGTGTTCCCACCCTTGGGCCCTTCTGGGGGCCGTCTTAGGGCCCTCTCAGGCAGTCGTGGGCGCCTCTGGGGCCGTGTGGGAGCCCGTCTCTTGGGCATTCGGGGGCGCTTCTTGGGCCGTCTTGGAGCCCTCTGAGGCCGTCTTGGGGCCCTCTTGGAGGCATCTTGGGCCGTCTTGGGGCAGTCCTGGTGGCCTCTAGGGTCGTCTGGGGACGTCGGAAGCTCGAAAAGGCGAGAACCCGAAAACATAGAAAAGTCTAAGGAACGTCAGTAATGCGTGCCTCTCGAGGCTCTCTTGGGAAGGCTCCTGGGGATCTCCCAGGACGCCTCGACGGCCTCGTGGGCCTTCTTGAAGGCATCTTGAACCGTTTTGAGGCCAACGTGGCCTGTCTTGAAGCGATATTGGACCGTCTTGGAGGCATCTGGGCGTCGGGAGCACGAACCTGTCATATGTTGCGAGGGATTGCGAACTCGGGAAGGGGGATACCTTCGTAGAAAATTAGAGAAACCCTGCCAGGTGGCACTTGGCATGATACCACGCCTCAACGTGCACAAGGCACGGTGTGGGGGAGGGGGAGGGGGTTCGGGGCCGGGAAGGAGTGGTGCATAAAAGACGCCATCAAATTTGTTGTTGGTATCGCTGCCCGTGTGGACGGCCAAGAACGCTAGGATCTGGAGCAAGGCACGAGCGTTTAGGTGGTTCGATGCGTCAGGGGTGGTAGCGAAATTAAATCAGCAAATATAATGAAAAGACATCTGCCCGACATTGAACATCTGTTGCACAGCGCGGTGGCGGGTGGTACATGCCATACTTGTTTGTGCAGCGAACGGGGTCGACTATTTGCAAGATGCTTTCAGGGTCGCTTGACGCGCATTGTTATGAACAGGGGGGCAGACGGGCCTCTTGGAGGCCTCTTGGGCCCCTCTCGGTTGCCTCGGGGGCCCTATGGGAGCTCTTTGGAGCCGCTGGGGCCGTCGTGGACGCTCTTCATCGAGAAGGCGAGCATGCGAATACAGTAAGCGGCTTGAATAAGGAACACTTACTTTTCAAAAGGGGCTCGGTCGTTCCTTAGGCTTGCATGCGTTATTTACAGTTCCTTATACGTTATTTGTTATTTATCGTTCCTTGTGCGTTATTCCTTGGGATGAAAAAGGGGCTTCGTTCCTTATGTATTGTTCCTTAGGTCATGCCGATGACTGTATCATATCAGATTATTTGGATGTTCAATATGTTTCGCCTCCTAGGCCAACCCCCAGGGCCTGCAAGATGGCCTGATTCCTTGGCCATCTGACGACACATGGGGAGTACAGTCGGGGCCCTGAAGAAGGAACCCTTTTGGTTGGGGAGGGGCTCCGCGTTCCTTAAGTGTTTCACAGCTTGCCTCAGGTATTCCTCATGTCTTCGATCGGAAATCGAAGTTTAACTTATGGGAAAAAGGGGCCTCGTTCCTTATTTAGGGCTCCTTAGGTCAACGCCCCGACTGTATGGACTTCCAACCACGCGTCCAGGGCCCCTGGAAAAGTCGTGCGGGGAGCCCTGGGATGCTCGGAAGTGCCACGGAAATCTACACATCCAGGGCTTGGGGCTTTTTGGTGTTCATCACAGAGGACTCGATGGGCCCTGAGGGCACACCTCTTGGCGCCTCGCGGCACGGTGGCGGATAAACTCGGCATGTGTAGGTTCCCCCCACTTGTTATTCTTGTTTGATTCAATGCTGATGGCTTGCGTGACGATGCTGACGCATGTATATGGTCGATGCTGATGATAGCATGTCAAATGTGACCTAGTGTTGGCATCTTCTGAAGTGCGAGCAGAGCTGCCGAAGGCGACTGCCGAAGCGGATTGGTGCCGAATGTGGATGTGATGCATGCAGTGGTTGTGCATCAGTTTGGCAGTGGAAATTCCGCGCAAGCAGCTTTCTTGAACGAGAGATTGGCCCTTTCGTTCACAGCCGACGGTGACATACTTGAGCTTGGGTGAGTTTTTGGGCGGCGGGCATCTCCACAAATGTTGTGGATCAAGCCGCAACAAGTTTGTATGGGTACGATTTCTTCTAGTTGATGTTCAGAAATCTGTGATTGAAGAGTGGCGCGAGGGGTGCAGCCAAACAGCTCGCATGTTTGCTGTCCGGATGCGGTGCACTGAGGCGTGTACAAGTGAATTCGGTAGCATTGCGCACAGGTGTTTGGTGGCCTTCTACCACTGGCCGGTGCAAATACACACATCACGTTGTCAAGTTGCGATCATGAAGCTTATTATATGCATCACTGTGATGCAGCGAACGACGTCTGATTTGTTCGCATAATAGCACAGAAACACTGACAAAGGCCACAGAGGTCAATTGGCTCGGAGACATGTAGCGCGTACAGTGATCTGCGAGTTGTGCATGTGCAGGCTTGCAGACATGCAGCGCAACGATGCGCATGGGCGTGCTTCAGTTCATGCTTACAATCTCGAGTCTAGCTTTGCGCAGTGTCGCCGATTTAGCATGTCGCTACATGTGCACATGGTGGTCAGCATGCGTGTGTGTGATATGAATCACGATGTGCGTACACATACTCGTTCACGAATTGTGCAGGATGGCCCGCACACCCAGCATCCCTCGGCTGTGGAAAGTAGTCTTGCGTTTGCTGCGCCGACGATTCTTGCGCGCAAGACGGGAGGCGGAGGAGGAGGAGCAGGTGGATAACTAGGCAAAGGACTAGAAGAAGGAGGCAGAGAGGAGGAACGAGGAGGAGAAGGAGGAAGAGGTGGAGGAGGGGGACGAGGGAGGATGCGGTGGAAACGCGAGGAGGAGACCTCACCTTGTTTTTGCTCCGTCTCGTCCTCCTCACTCCCTCCTCACTCCCTCCGCACTCCCTCCGCACTCCCTCCTCACTCCCTCCTCACTCCCTCCTCACTCCCTCCTCCTCCTCCTCCGCCTCCTCCTCCTCCTCCTCCTCCTCCCCCTCCCCCTCCTCCTCCTCCTCCTCCTCCTCCTCCTCCTCCTCCTCCTCCTCCTCTCCTCCTCCTCCTCCTCCTCCTCCTCCTCCTCCTCCTCCTCCTCCTCCTCCTCCTCCTCCTCGCGCCGCCCGCCCGCCCGCGCGCGCCTCGAGGGCGCCCGCCCGCCCGGCTGGGGCGCGCGCGGGGCTGGCTCCGCTCCCTTTGCGGCGCCGCGGCCGCGGGGCCCCCCGCGGCTCGGCCGCTCGAGGCAGCGCGCGGCCGCGGTCGCCGCGGTCTGCCGCGTCTTCGTCGTCGTCGGCAGCGGGGGCGAGGATCGAGGATCGAGGCTTCTCTCTGCTTCGCGGAGGAGGAGGAGGAGGAGGAGGAGGAAGAAGAGGATGCCCCTCCGCTCCTCCTCCTCCTCCTCTCCTCCCTCTCCTCCTCCTCCTCCTCCTCCTCCTCCTCCTCCTCCTCCCCCTCCTCCCCCTCCTCCTCCTCCTCGCGATCCGCGGCGGCCGTCGTCGTCGTCGACCTAGGATCAAACATTGTGGTTATCGGGCGTCTCTGGGCCGCCGTGGCCCGCGGCCCTGCTTCGAGGAGGAGGGCGACGACAAGGAGGAGGGCGTTCTCCTTCACCTCGTCCTCCTCCTCCTCCTCCTCCTCCTCCTCCTCCTCCTCCTCCTCCTCCTCCTCCTCCTCCTCCTCCTCCTCCTCCTCCTCCTCCTCCTCCTCCTCCTCTCCTCCTCCTCCTCCTCCTCCTCCTCCTCCCTCCTCCTCCTCCTCCTCCTCCTCCTCCTCCCCCCCATTCTTTTCAACCTTGTCCTCTCACAGGTGAACGGCCTTCGGCTCCCCCAGCACGTTGATTTTGGTGTGGTCTCCCTCCACGGGTTTGCCTCCCCGACTGCGGTGCTCGAGTTTGCATCGTGGCTCAAAGAGGTTCTTGCGGAGGCCACACCCTTCGAGCTCCCGCAGAGGGAGTGTTGGACGCCCTCTTTGCGGCCGTTGTGCCGGGCGTTTCCTTCGGGATTCGGTGCAGTCGGTACCCTCAGTACCTTCCTCCTTCCCCATTCACCCAGGCAGCGGCTCGTATCTCCCACCCCAGCTGCGCACTATGGGCGGCTTGCCCTGCGCAGAGGTCAGGAACTGGTCTATAGTAAGCAGAAGCACGAGGTGACCGTCGACGCTGACAACCTCATGCAGTGCTTCAGCACCTTTCGGGCGGCCTCACCATCAGGGCAGTGCCGCTCCAGAGCACGCGCAGTGGCGTGCCTTCCCACCGCCCTGGCAGGTGATGTCGAGGCGCTGAGACGTGCAACCCCCTTCTTACAAAAAGTGAATAAATACCCCCTTCCCCCCTCCTCCTCCTCCCGAAGACATTTTGGGTACAAATACCAACACAGGGGGCGTCTCCATCGGGGAAAGACGAGCCCAGCTGTTGGTGTTGGCGGTAGTCTTGTGGCCACCTAAGAGAAGCCCGAACACTGCCACCATCACCGATATCGGGATCACCTTCCCTCGGCGGCGACAACCAGCGACATCTTGTGTTGGTGCCAACCTCTGAGCCTCCCACAGTCGGGGCCCTGAAGAAGGAACCATTTTCGTTGGGGAGGGGCTCCGCGTTCTTTAAGTGTTTCACAGCTTGCCTCAGGCTTTCCTCATGTTTTCGATGGGAAATCGAGGTTTAACTTTTGGAAAAAAGAGGGCCTCGTTCCTTATTTAGGGTTCCTTAGGTCAGCGCCCCGACTGTAGGCTGCTGGCATCCCGGCGCGGCCGAATCGATTCGATTCCGGTTCTGCGCCGAGGCAGCCCAGTCCGCCGCGCCTTCCGCTTCGATCCGGTTTCCCGAATCGGTGTGTGGACTGGTCTTGCTTCGCGGGTGCGAGCGCGGCCGCTGGGGTCCAACCACAGCCCAGGGGCACAGTCGCGTAGAGGGGGGGGTGCATGAGCTCGTGGGAGGACGCATCGGCCCCCAATCGCCCATGCGTCGCCGGTTGGGGCCCAACAGCGCGCCCTGCCCAGCAGCGTGCGGAGTCCCTCTCGGCGGCCTGCTGGCGCTCCATTGGCGAGGTGTCGCCGATGCAAGCTCGGTGCTCCCGCCCGGAGCTGGCACCCCCATGGTGGCCCCCTTTATATCGTTCCCCCTCAGGGGCCACTTTGGGTTCAGGGAGGGGCTCGGGTTTCCGCGCCGCTCCTCGGATCCAGGTCACGGAGCCTCTTCGTGGCCGAGGCTCGCCGAGGCCAGAGAAGCCCCTTCGGTCTTCGCTCGGCGTCGCCGCCTGGGCGGCGCGAGGGGGAGGACGGCAGCGTGCAGCTGACGGCCCTGCACCTCGAGCCTTCTCTGGAAAAGTATGAGGGTGGAGAATAGAAGAATAATGAGAAGAGTAATAACAATAAAAAGAATAATAGTAATATGAAGAATACTAATAGTACATAATACTAGTAAGTAATAATAATAATAATAGTAATAACAACAATAACAATAACAATAATAAGATTAACACTAATAATAATGAATAATAGCAATAATATTAACAATACTAAAAATCAGAATAACAATAATCAACAGGATAATAATAATAACAATAATAATAAGAATAATAATATTAATAATAATAGGAATGATGATGATGATGTGGATTATGATACTATTATTAATAATACTAAAAGAAGAAGAAGCAGAAGAAGAAGAAGAGAAGCTGTGACGCCGTAGGAGCTCGATGGCCCACGGAAGGCTGGAGCCACGCCCCTGTGTCATGCGTTCCCCGTCCTACCCCTGGCTGGCATCATGCGTCCCCGTTCTCAGCGCCTGGTGTCGAGGGCCCAACGGGAGGCGCGAGAGAAAGAAGGAGGAAGGCGGACCCCGCGTTTTTGCCCAGCAAGATGGTACGCTCCACTGCGCACCTGATCGTGCCTCCAGGACGTTCCCAGAGGCACTTCGAGACGTCGACAAAATATTGTTCATCTCGATTCGCGATCGTCATGAGCAAAACTAAACACACTCTCCTCGGCATTCCTGTCCGCCTCCGCCGCCTCCAGTTCCTCCTCCTCCTCCTCCTCCTCCTCCTCCTCCTCCTCCTCCTCCTCCTCCTCCTCCTCCTCCGCCCCTTACTTGCCCTGCACTTTTCAGCGAATGAATTCAGGTGTCTGGCTATCGCCAAAGGCCGCGCCCCCGTGCTGGCGCGACGGACTGCGCAACAGCCCTGCTGGCTCGCAGCGGGATCTGACGAGAGAGGTGGTTTGAAGCATCAGGCTTCGACCCCAACCCAGAGCAGATGTCTGAAGATCGACCTGTTTTCCAGGCGCAACTGCTTGAATGGGCAGCGAGAGAGAGAGACTCCTCCTCCTCATCCTCCTCCTCCTCCTCCTCCTCCTCCTCCTCCTCCTCCTCCTCCTCCTCCTCCTCCTCCTCCTCCTCCTCCTCCCCTCCGTCCGTCCTTCCTTCCGTCATTCCTTCCTTCTCCTTCTTCGTCTCTTTCTCCTTTGACTTCTCCTTCTCCTTCTCCTCCCCCTGTTGATCCTCGTCTTGTACAATTACACAATATGAATACTACTCTCCCCTCTCCCCTGATGACGTCCGGAAGATGTTCGGTCCCCCTCTGCGAATGGTTGTTTTACACAGGATTCCAAGGAGTTGGGTTTTCGCTAGGGTTTTCTTTCAAAACGTTGCTCCCGCTGAAGCGCCAGCCTCATTTTCGGGCTTCTGCTCGTTCCGAATCGTGCCTCCGCCCCCGCTGCAGCGCTGGCTTCATTTCCGCACGTCTGCTCGTTCCGAATCGTGCTCCCGCTGCAGCGCTGGCCTCATTTCCGCGCTTCCGCTCGTTCCGAATCGTGCTCCCGCTGCAGCGCTGGCGTCATTATTTCCAGTACCATGCCACAGCATGCAATGCAATGTTATGTGGTGTCCCGCTATGCGATGCCATGTC